>JAULBS010141161.1:0-44946 GCA_032355785.1 Symmetromphalus regularis | reverse complement strand
GTGGAGGTGGGGTGATTATTAAACCATTCTACTAGTGTACCTAAAATGACAACATATGACACGGGGGTAGGGTGGAGTTGTGGGTGTGATTATTAAACCATTCTACTAGAGTACCTAAAATGACAACATATGACACGGGGGTAGGGTGGAGGTGGGGTGATTATTAAACCATTCTACTAGTGTACCTAAAATGACAACATATGACACGGGGGTAGGGTGGAGGTGTGGGTGTGCTTATTAAACCATTCTACTATTGTACCTAAAATAACAACATATGACACGGGGACAGGGTGGAGGTGGGTGGGATGTTTATTTGGCCTGAAGAAGAACCTTTATAAACAGTATGGTTACATACCATTATAATTCGAGTGTACAGTAATATCTTTTTGATATTGTAATTTAATTATGACATTATGTTTGTAGGAATCGATTAATTTGCTGTTGATTATCTCAAAAACCCTATATGTAACATAAGCAAAATATGACACTTATAATTATGAAGTGCACATTTAAACATTATATTTATGGCAAAATGTATGGTCTGCAAAATTATTTGAGTAAAAATATTCCTGTACATTTTAGACAAAGTATCACTTAATATCGTCTTCAGATCATGGCTCAGCAATCGAAACTGGCAGATATCATAATATTGATAAATCGAAAAGGATGTGTTTTGCATGTGCTGCTAACATTGAAGATGAATTTCACTTCATTTTGATCTGTCCTTTATATAACAATTTAAGAAATGCATTTATTAAGCCATATTATTGGAAAACATGTTTAGTCTTTAAATTGATTCAGTTGCTTACAATATAAAACATTAAGCAGTTGCGTAATTTAGGTAAAAAAAATTACATCATTCTACAAATTTAAGAAACAGCTTTATTTAATATTATTTTCTGTGCATTCTCCACAGTTACTGTAATATAATTATTGTTTTGTGAGTTTATCACCACTGTTCACCTAATTATACTATTTGTTTTATTGTACTGGTGAGCTTTGAAGATTAGAGTCAATAAAGAATATAAAACACATCATCTTTATAAAATATTACAAATAATACAACAAACCTTGTTCTTGTCCGAAACCTTCCCACTTTAAGATGTTTAGACTACAACTACAGTTCAGAAAACAAGAGTCTTTATTAACCACGAGTAGAACAGTGGATAAAATACACAATAATCCAATAATTGCCAAAAACTGTCTGTTCTGTAACCGAGCACGTGAACAATTAAATAAAAGCTGTTTATACATAATAATAATTCTCCAACTTTAAAAATAAATAAATTAATAACTACTCGATACACACAGCAGCGAGTCTGTACAAAATAAAACCGGTTCGATGCGTTTACACAAGAATAGCAATGGTCACGTGGTTGGTTGCTAGAGGAAATTGTTTCACTTACTTTCGCATTATTATTCATGTGCAACCATGCAAGGTTTTGAGAGAGTTAATGTTTGCCCACGAAAAACTGTCAGGTCAAATGTCGGAAATTAACGTCCTTAGAACAAATGTTTGTGTTGGATACAAGACCTGACTTACGCCGGGCATTGTATCCACCACAAGAAAGGGGGCAAAAAGAAATAGTAATAAAATTTGAATCTGCATTTTGCAATAAAAAACATTATGGAAATTTTATTTAATCCCAATTTAAAGGGTAATTTAGATGCGTCGAGCCAAAGCCAAAAGGTAAAGTTGAACGCAATTTTGATGGTTCTCTCTTAAACAAAAACTTATTAGAACCCTTAAACAATAATTATGAGCCGGTAATGAAAACAGAGTCCTAAATAGAACCAAACGGTAGCTCTATGGTGGGATCGCAATACCAAAAAGAGTAGATTTACAAAATCATGTAATGAAGTTTTGAAACATTAATGAAATTTCGTTATTTTAAATTTATTATTAACGGGTTATGAGTTAGGCGAAAAATCAAACAATTTTTAAAAAAGTAGAAAAAAAAGGTTTTTTGGAGATGAACCCCGCCTTCTTTTTCTAGAACCGAATTATCTCAGCTTTACAAAAGTCTAAGTTATGGTGATCGACCTTATGTCTGTAATATCGCTATTAAACCGTTTCCGTTGTAATCTTGCGTTAAAAACGTCTTGACAGTTGCATTATCTTAGCCGATATTCATTCTAGACATAATATTAACACCATTTTATAGTTCATTGAACGCTGCATCCAGTAAATACAACACACCGACAATTCTTTGTACTGTAGATTTAAAACTGAAAAAACACCAGAACAAGCTTATAAAAATAAACCTTCTCGGACTCTATCACCCCCCTCCTCCCATAATAACCTTCAATTGTAGTTGAAACATCATGATTTCAATTAATGTAATTTTAAACTTAAATATTTAATACCATATATTTTGGTATGGGTTTTAGCGTACAGCTACACCTATTTAAATTATGACGTTTTCTAAACAGTTAATCATCCAAATTTATTTAAAATGCTAGTGATGCTCTTTTAATTGCATAAGATTGTAATGCTGTTGGCCATTTCCATTGTAGCCAACGGTCTACGAATGGTATAGCAAAGGAAGGCAAAGACGGGGGAGGGAGTGTGGGGGGGAGGTCAGGTGGGCCAGTTGGCACCAGCTTACAATTCTATTGGGACATACTCCTGGTATTTAGCACTAATTACAAAAATACTTAATGAGCAGTTTCAAAGGGAGGGGGGGGGGCTACATTTCCCATTTGGTCCTAGCCTATTACAAGCTTTGCATCTTGTTTAAAATTATGTAACATAATTCATTTTGTTATCTTTTTTCTCTATCCGTGGGTAAATAGGATATGGTTACGTATGTATAAAAGAAGCAAGAGGGCTATATTTACCAACTCCACAAATTGTCCTGCCATATTTTTCCCTTAGTAATGTTTGTGGGATTTTGTTCTGGTTTTTATTTTAAAATTATTTGACTACATAGCTTCAGATGTCATGAAATGAAGTTTCAAGTCTTCAAAATGTCTGCATATAATCAGGCCACAAATATAAAGGACTTTATATTATTTTCTAACCATAGTGGCGTGCAGAAGTTTGGTGATGCCCGGGGCCAACTCCTTGTCTGTATACCCCTAAGACTCAAGTATAGGGTCTAAGTTTAATTTTACTCTTTGAATGGATGCCCCCTTGAAATGGATGCCCGCGGCCGTCACCCCCTCTGCCCCCTTTCTGCACGCCACTGTCTAACCAAATAAAACAAATATCTGGCTCTGGATTGAATTCTCAAAGGCACATAAAATCAATAAGAGACATAGAATATCACCAACTACTGTACTGCAATTGTTGAGAGAAAAAAACAAGTGCTGACGTCATCGAGACGGTTAATTTGTTTTATCTCTCAATCAAAAACTAACTTTAGGTAAAACAAGATTTGGAATCCATCCCCGTGTTGTTCGATCAATGGATTCCGTTCGCACAAAAGATCAATATTAAGTCGATTAACGGCTTCCGTCTACATTTAAACCGGAAATAATATAGCATTTCTGAATTTCACACATATCACACATCTTGCTGTGAAGTTTTTAAACTTATCTATTTTATTATTTTTGTTCTTATATAAATTTTATGCAGAACTGCACGTGACATATATTATAATGCTTTAAGCAAAAGTACGCTTGAAATTATTCTTTTTCTTATTCTTATTAGGACTTAATAATATTTTTACTTTATATAATTATGTTATGAAACGCTGTAAAATTAAGTTTAATAAAAGTTACTTCGCAAAATATCATGTTGTTGGACCTATACAAGTGATTAGGATGTCCCAGATATTTTGACGTTTAATGCGGCATTTTTTGTTTTTGAAATAAGGAATATAGGCCTAATGTGGCGTTGAAGGTCCATTTGGAAAACATCCCTTGATGTCCGCTGCCCAAATATGTAAGAGGCTGCACATGACTCATTTGCAGTGACGGATTCAGAAACTCCATTTAGGGGGAGGAGATGGGGACAATAATATAGTGCCGAGGAATCGGATTCTTTAACCTTAAACATTTTTAATAATAATTATAAAATAATAATAATAATAATGATAAAATAATAATATATATTTAAAACAATTTTAAATCGCATAATTTAGTGAGGCACTTGCCTCTTAAATCCGGCACTGGTTTGTTTCAACGTCTCTCAGAGACAGAATAGGCCTACATTTTTAAAACATCTGGTCATGAATTGTATTGCAGTTCTCTATTATATTTATGTACACACAGTCTAAAAGACATTAAAATGTTTGTCGTAATTATCACAATGAATCGTATAGTAGGCAGACTTAATTACACAAGTTAAAATCTTGAATAAAATAAGAAATATACTAGTCTACAAAAGTTACATGAAGACTGCATGTACAAATCAAAATCTCAACAAGACTGTTATGTGAAGGATTCTTGACAACTTTCTATGGCCAGTTTATGTCATAATCAATGTGGCTTCCATAATATAAGTAGATCACAGCCATGACTGCTGTCTGCCCACGACAAACGCAATGTGTAGATGACACTCTAATAATATGACAAGCATATACACACACACACACAAACACATATTTTAAGTTATTACTTTTAAATTAAATATCTGTTTATGCTAATGAAACATATGAAGCGCTATAGTTCGATTTTATTCTTAAAACTTAACATGGAGGAAACGGCATCCAATTATCGTTAGCAAGCGGACAGAATCCAAATAATTATAGTTACTAGAGTACCAAACCATTACCACGGTAGAGGATATAGCCATATGATAAATTTCGGTAAACTCACACGTGGTTTACCCATTTAAATTTAAGAGGTAATGACCTCTGATCAGACGGAACTATTTCTACTCCCATTAATAAATTGCAGAGGCCTACATTAAAAAAAAAACTAATAATAAATATTATACACACAAAGCTGGATTCATACAGTAAATAGTATTAAAGATGTTTATATAAAAAAAATACTACTATAATAAAAAATTGTGTATCGTCCACCACTCCTATCACAGAAAACAATAATGTATAGGCTAAGCAACAGCGTTTTAGGTGCATATACCTACCAGTTAATACTAACAACAACTTGGCACCCCATAAATAACACGGTTTAATAAATAGATTACAAGAGTCGATCACGTAGAATAATGATTATATTACAACTCGTGTGTTTAAAATCGTATATCAGATTGAAAACACACTCGTTAATATAATCGGTATTGTACGAGATCTCATTATGTACTCTCTATTTTCGTTACGCATGTTTGTTATTCCTTGTAGTGTGGCAAATGGCAATCCAGTTGATAAATTTATTAATAGCATCGATTCCGTTGTTACACACAAAAGAAAAGCAACTCTTTGAAACACTGCTGATGAAGGAAATGCATTTTTGATAAAATCTTTAGCTAGGGGCAGATCATGAGGACTGAAAGCCGGAGAGTGGGCACACAGTAAGTTGTAACACCCGACTAATCAAATGAACAGGTAATGGCTATTAGCCAGCGGCACATGTTTTCATTTCAGAATCATTTTTATTACACCGCAGTGGAGGATAGCCATGTAGTTTACCAATTAAAATTTGAGATATCATGACCTCTAATCAGACGGAACTATTTCTACTCCCATTCACAAATTACACACATGGTTTGTTTACGCTACTTGGAACATGGATTTTGACGAATAAAAAACAAAATATATAACTTACCTCATTAATGTTGATATTTTTCGAAAGAAAAAAAAGGTCCTATTTTTTGTCTAGATTTCTGCCCAGGGTACATCTCACCTATAATAGGTCAATCTTGTTACGAAATGTTTAACAAGAGGATGACAGAACTCTCCAGACTAGAACTTTTGAAAAAAAAAAAAAAAAAGTGTGCTGTGTATGTATTACAATGTATCTGTATAATATGTTAGACTTTATGTCTTTCCGTTTATATCATTCATATGTATAACGGAATAAATAATTTGAGGTTAACGCAAACTAAAGTAATCAACATAAAAAATCCATGTTCCAAGTAGCGTAAATAGACTAGACAGTTCGTTAATTTGTTGTTTCATTTTCTTCTTTAAAAAAGAAAAGAAAAAAAGAACATAATATTATACACACAAATCCAGATTCAAACTGGTAAATATCATTAAAGACGTTTTTGAAAATAAGAATTAAATAATAATAAAAAAATTGTATCGCCCACCACACTTATCACGATAAACAATGAACAGGATAACATGGCCGTAACTACATTGAGGCAAATGCCTCATACCGAAATTGACGATTTGTTTTCTTAATTTACAAAGACCCCTCGCCCAAATATGTTTGACTCGCTCCGCTCTGTGATTAAGGGTGTTTACCTCATTTAAAAAAGAATCTAGTTACGGCCATGGCTAAGCAAAAGCGTTTTAGTACAACTCGTATCTACCATTTCGTACAAACAATCAAACGCCTTTAACATATCCAGTAGCTATTTAAAAAAATGCAGTTATATTCATTGTAAGTCTGATCCAAAACGCTAAAATTTCTAAAATTAATTCAGGGGATAACGCTGTTCAAGAGGCTAAGTGGACCAATTGCTCTCAACTGTAATCTGTAGACTCTAGTCTTGTCAAGTAAAACTACCTCCTAACAGAAACTGATGCTAATGTTTATGTCATTTCACTAAAACAGACCTTGGCTGTAAACTTGGAAATACGCCAAAATTTTTCCCATTGGCCCCACAGCTTCTAAGGCCGGCCCTGAATACGTGTTTTAAATCGTAAATCACGCGCATTTGTACATAATGTAAGATTGAAAAAACACGCGGGATCTCGTTATTAATCTCTAGACACTGTCATCGGTTTTAAGAAAAGGGGAGGGAGGTCAATTGGCGTATTTTTTGGCTTCCTATTTTAAAGGCATCCGTTAAGAACTTCGCTTTTCCTCTTTTTTTTTATACACGAAGTGAAAAATCGTTTCTTTAAAAAACAAAGACGGAGTTAAACCTCAACCCCTCTCACCCCCCCCCCGTATCTCCGCTACTAATCTCTTTGTAAATATTATTTCGATTTTAGATCATTGAATTATAGACATGGAGCCGATGATATTTTTCTTTTGTGCGTCTATCTGCATTTTTAACATTTGGCGGGCATTGTCGGATCCAATAAACATGGTATGACGATAGCGATATTGATAAACATTCGATACTGTAGACCATTTGATTAAGAATTTTCTTCCTCTATTTTTGTCTGCATCTAAACAATTTGGAGTGTAGTGTTGAGTCCTGTGAACTCGCCCTGCTCGCCAAAGTTAATCTACAACCTGAACTGTAAGAAATGATTAATCATCCTCATTGAAATCGCTCTCCGTGGAATTCATGTGAATAATTGAAAAACCATTCTTATCTGACCTAAATAGCTTCACGTTCGTCAATATTCTTCAAACATGGAACAGTTCTTTGTTTGTTAAGTATACCAACTTAGTGTGCTCATTACATAATAAATGATGATGATGATGATGGTAATAATAATAATAATAATAATGATAATGATGATAATAATAATCAGTGTTGGATTAAGGAATGGGCTTTAGGAAATGCAAACCTTAATGTTCCTTAAACATTTTGTTTAGTGTAACAGTTCACAGAAATATACACTTTTGTATCACACATTTTTTGGAATCTCTAACGTTCATGGGCGTAAATCCTGGGGGGTGGGGAGTGGGGGGGGGGCACGTCCCCCCACTTTTTGGCCAGGGTGGGGACGCCTATATAATTATCCCCCCTCTTTTTGCTTAGAAAAACTGAAAATTTCTGTGAAATTAAAATGCTTAAATAATTTTTACCAGTATTTTTCTTGATTGTATCAATGTAACACTTTAAACCATGTCGTCTTAGCGCAAATATACCGAAGTACACAAGTGGTCTATAATGGTGGGGGATGGGGGAGGGCTTCGGGATGGTCCGACACCCCCCCACCAAACACTTTTGGGACAAGGATGTGTTCCGTCCCTCCCACTTTTAGAAACGGATTTTCGCCCTTGTCAACGTTCACGGCATATATAATCCTGATTTTACGGCACACATTGTCACCTATCGACACATATTGTTGCTGGCGACGATATATGCAGCAAAAGGTGTCCGTAAGAAATTGACATTTGAGTGTACAAAGTGGACGTGGATTGTGTGTGTGTGTGTGAGTGAGTGAGTGAGTGAGTGAGTGAGTGAGAGAGAGAGAGAGAGAGATAGAGAGAGAGAGAGAGAGAAGGTATCGCAGTGTGCGCAAGTGAGTGGATGTATATGGATGCGTGCTTGAGTTTGTTTCACTCTGATGTCAGCTAAGTTTATTATTTTCCTCTGACGACTGCCGACAATATATCGTGAACGTGGGCAATGTGCCATGAACGTAGACATAAATATGTTGAACCCAGAGAGAGCACTCTGCAAGACTCAAATCACGGACCAATAGTCCATAACTGGTTTATAAAAAGCTGTTGTATGTTCCGTCGTGTCTGTGTGAAAGATCCCTTGCTGCTAATCAGAAAAAGTAGAGGATGACCATGAGTTGTATATAAAATACGATGTCTGACACCTTATAATCACTAAATAAACAAAGTGCTGGGGTGTCGTTAAATAATAATTTTATTTAATTAATTTTTTCATTTGATATATTATTAATATTAAATAAAAGAAAACAAAAACTCGGTGTTAAGTTTTTCAACATTTATTATACAAGTGAAACAGAGTAACAGCTCCATTTATATGTATATATATATATGACTGTTAAATAAAATATTATTTTGTATACATTATATACAGTATAAACAATTGCTCTGTAGCTTCCAGATTCACAATTTAAAATTACAAAATGAAATTTTAGTTTGATAATACATATATTTGATTACATTTATGCATGACTGCTGCATATGTGCAAGAAAATTATCACTATTATATTTAAATAACCTAACCAACTAATACAGAGTAAAACAAATCTTTGTCTAGATGTGAATGCTTCATATTAATCGTTGGTGGATAAATTAAGATCTCACTTTACAGCCCAGGTTGTGCAAAATGTTTCAAAAGAAAATCAGTTAAAAATAAGAACTTAACGACATCATGACATAAATCAGCTTGTTTCATTGTTCAAGTGTTGTTAGTTTTAAAAACTGAAAGACTGAATATTTATGATAGTTATGATTTAATGATTTTTTTAATTTTTCCATCAACAATGACTATTCAATGCATTCTGGTAAATTTTTGAAACTGAATATATTACACACGTCTATTTCCTAACATTACAAAAACTAAGACTGAAAAAAAAAACAAAGGCAAATTCCCTCTCCTGTGATTACTAATTATTATATGGACAACCTAAAAAAAAATGATGGGACACTTGAAAATTGTACCTGCTGCAAAACCACTCAATTATTTTAAATTTTCTAAATGTAGAAACTACATCAAATGCACTATTATTATTAAATAATGGATCTTTGCATTATTTATAAGAAACTGGCAGACAACACAAATCCAGCATCTCTAGTGTTTTATCAATATTGATTATATATATCTGCATGAGATTTTTCCTTTATGTAATTGTTTCTACTTAGATATATAAAAGTACATGATCAAGAGACTATACCAAAGAATATGGGTGCACCAATACCTTCTCATCTAATACACTAAATATTGATATAAAAATAATCTACATTAAATTAATACCAATTTGTTGGCCTAGAAAATTAGTAAATCATAATAAAAAAATCCAAATTCATAATATTCTAAATTTTAACAAAAACACAACCATAATTAAAAAAAATTCCAGAAAATTATACATAAAACTTTTTGAAGAAAAAAAGAAGGTAACTACATAAACTGCACCCTCTTACAACAGCAATTGTACAACACTCTTATTTAAACTGATTTCTGGCTTTTGTCACCTAGGGTCTTTTGCATGCAGTAGGAATCAGAAAACATTGTCACATGGACTTGTGAAAACAGTCATCATTTGTGTTGAATTATTCAAATTATATATACTAGTATATAAATAAGCAATTAAGCTATACGTTTGCTGGTTTTGGATGCTGGTATCAAGACAATGAGTAATAAAATAACATGCAGAATAAATAGTATTGGGCTTAAATTTAACATGTACCTTCTTTTAATTTAATTAACTGGTATTTCTAATGACAAAATTTAATCGACAAGAAAACTGTATGTACTGACAAAACGGTGGATATATTATATCACAAATTATTGTGAAATATCATTATTATATCAATTTAACTATTAAGATTCCTACCAAAGAATAGAAATTACACCTACAAAAGGGATGAAATAAATAATTATTCCAGAATCAAATACTTTAGCAACTTTTCAATACATATGACTTTAAGATATAATCGTTAAGTTTATAATAAAATATACTTAATACATAGCTATTAATGTATGATACCAATAATAAATTATTCAGCACTATATAGTCACTTAACTTATTGGTCTGAGATTTGAACATATAACCTAATAAATAAAAAATTTAAAACTTCAGACAGCCCCAATCCAAAATAAACCTGGCTACCATCAACATAACAATATGACATAACATTAAATCCTATCTATTTCGTTAAGTTTTTATTTGATTTAAGCTACCAATATTTCTGCCTTTCAAAAATGTAAAATTATTCTAGTTTTTAGGTTGCTTTTTTGGTTACCTGAATAAACAAAGCCTGTTTTTTTTATTTTATTAATTTTAACTTTCTCAACATTTTTACTACATATATCTTTTGAATAAATTCATTAAAAACATTAATAATGATACAGAACTGTATATAACAAGTATATATATTTTTTTCAGTAAAAATACAAAGTTACACAAAATGTAAATTGCAAATAATCACATATATCTTCACTGAGATTAATGTAAAGTGTATCACATTCCAGACATCGACAAATGAGTTTTCTGACTAGACTTATACAGGTACATCTTCTTTAGGTTCGGATTTAACAGGTTTTGTAACCACTTCCCCTTGCATTGTTTGTAAAGAACTGATCTCTTCTTGCACCAATGGTTCTGTCTTGAGAGCTCTCAGTGTAGCACTGACTGAGTTTACAGCCATCAACTTAACACCATCTGACACAGAGGTGTCAGCTTCTTTTGAGATGGGTTCTTGTTTCACAACTGAAGGATCATTACATGTTTCTGATATATTACTAGGGGATAGTGTGCCGGGCTCCTTTTTCACAACTGAAGCAATGCTATCAGATTTCTCTACTACATCACTTTTTAATACAGTACCAGGTTCTTGTTTTATAACAACTGAAGCAGCATCATTAGACTTCACAGTTACATCTTTCTGTGTCTCGGAAAGAGCCTCCTGTTTAACAGTTACTGCAGTAACACTGTCTGACTTATCTGGTGTAGTTGTCTGTGGCACGCTAGATATGGCACCGTCTTTCAGCACTTGGGTTCTTATTTGTGATGTTAAAGGATCAACTTGCGGATCTATGGTTGGTGTAGGAGTGGGAGTGATACTTCCCTAAAAAGTATAAATAACACAAATGTATTGAAAATAGTCCAATTATTTATTCATTTTAAAATACGAACATTTGATAATTACGATTTCTGGCCAAATATAAAGTAGAGGGACAGAATTCCAAATTTATTCAGCTTAGTGCTTAGCTTAACATATCATATGCTTTGGTTTATTTGTTTAATGACACCACTAGAGCACACTGGCTATTGGATGTCAAACATTTGATTATTTTGACACTAAGACGAGAAATCAGCCCTTAGTCAAGTGTGAGCCAGCCTCCAATGGGTTTTGAATCACGGTCATTAGCTTGAGAGTCCGATGTTCTACTGCTGGACCACCGAGGCTCACTAACATATGTTATAGAGTAAAAGGAAAAACTTGAATGGGACACTTATCAGTACCAAATCCAGTAACATAAAATCAAACTTCAAATAAAATAATATACATACAAAATTCAAAAAATGTTTATTCCTTCCATTTTACAAATATAATTTAAAAAAAACTAAATTCTCAGGATTCCTATGTTAAATTTCAGGATTCTAGCAGAATGTGATCAAACATGAGCCTATTATAATAATAATTAAAAAAGCCACTTTTTACAGTACCTTAGGTGTCTAATTAATACAGCTTTGTCTGTACTTGAGCAGCAAAAATATTGTTTTAACTATTTTAATTATTTTAACATTTGATATTATCAACATGATTATTACAAGAAAACACATTGACAGCAATTTAAATTGACAACACAGCAATACATCTCACCTCTTCACGGGCATCCTCATAGCAGACTGGGTGGTAGATCTTCTGTTCTACCCGGATTGCATCTCTCAAATGCCAGTCCTCTTTTTCTTCATTCCAGTACTGATCAAATGGATCTCCACATATACAGCAAATCTAAAAGAAATAACATGTAAAATGTCTAAACACAATCAACTCAATCACAACAGATACAGCAAACCTAAAAGAAATAACATGTAAAATATCTAAACATAATCAACTCAATCACAACAGATACCGCAAACCTAAAAGAAATAACATGTAAAATGTCTAAACACAATCACAACAGATACAGCAAACCTAAAACACAGGAAAGAAAATACATACTATAAAATTTCAAAATATAATTAAATGAATCTCCACAAATATATAACATTTAAAATAGATGAAAAATAAAGAATAAGCTACAAAATCCTTCTCTATCTTCTGCCCCAATAACATAAAGAAACAAAATGTTTGAAATTTAGAATCTTTTATATAATATGAACCTATCTGCAATTCTTCAAAATCCTCCCTCCCCCACTCCCCAAAACCAAAATTATTACATATTCATAGTTCAGTATAAACATTTTTTTTTTTTAAACCCAGATCTAAAATATTTTACTATTAGAAACGTAGGATTGTGAAAGAATTGCACCTTAAAGTCGAGTGGGAGGGTCCATGACTACACTACTAATAACTGAAACAGTAAACTTACATCTCCTCCATCCACATCAGATGCTGCTGGACATTTGTCGACAATGGAACCTTGAGGCAGACTGACACTCACTGATGCCCTATCCATCGGTGTGTTCTGCATCATCTGCTCAAATATCTGACTACGACCTGAAGTTAGATTTAAATTACCACTTTCAAAATGCAATATTATCCTACAGTTACTTAGTACTGCACAATTATGTTAATGATAACAACAACAAAACAAGTTATATACAAAAAATACTGAAGGTAGGACTAAATTCTGTATAAAAACTGGATGCTTTTCTCACCTTTAGAATGTTTCTTAAATTCAATCACACTTCCTTAAATGAATGTTGTTGCTTTTTCTTTAAACATTTAAATAAATATATTTATAAACTCATTCTGAACATTCTTTTAAAATGATATAAATTATTACTAACAATATTGTGCATTTTTTAGGCAAATATTTTAAAAGTAGCTATTAATAAGACTGCAAAAGAAAATATAATATTGTATGTAATTGATTGAAGATACCAACCTCTGTCTTCAGATTCTTCAATTTCTTGATACTGAATCCATTCCTAATAAAACAGGAAAGTATGATTTAATAGGATAAAAACAGGATTTGATATATACACAAACATTATAAACAAAAAGAAATAACATCTACACATTAAGACATGCCCTTCAACAAAAACTGTTCTTTTAAATGGTTTGCTACAACAGAATATATTTTGATAGAAATAATTCACATAATATTTGTATGATTTGTCTCCCATGTCAAATAGCTAATAAATCTCAAAAGCACTGTTAATGAAACTAGCCAATTTTAGTTCTGAATTTCATAGCTCGAAAAGCATGCATAATCTTTTCAATCAGATGGGTAATAAAACTGAACATTAGAATTACATAGAAAAAAATGAACGATAAAGATCATTAATGTTTGTTAGAAACTTTACCAACAGTCTATATCATAAATATCCTCTATCTGAGGTAGGGAAATGTAAGCAATGAAATACTGAAGCCACTTTTTCCTATCTTAGCTAAGTAGACAGCAAATAATTGGCAAATATAAGTTACGAATATTTATCTGTAATTACAGTTTTTCTTACATTTATCTTGAAATACCAGTCACGATTCCTGGCTACCTTCATGTCATCCATGCCTCGCTTGTTCTTGCGGAAATGCCAATCAAGATGTTCTCGATATTGATTGGTCTGAGAGAAACTGAAGCGTTCTCCACATGATGTGCACTGTAGACCTGTGTATAACTCCTGTATCACACCCTTGTACTGCCTAAAAACACCAGTAATACCAATAGCTTAGTGCCATGACTTGCATACTTTACTAGGTTCAATAACGTTCAGCAAATCAAAAACAAATAATTTTAAAAACCTCCATAATTAATAGATCCCGATCAATATCATAAGCAGATCTAGTCAGATTTGGACTTCACCCTCAACCATCAAGTTTTTTCACCCCATTATAATGTTTTGTAACTACAGTGGTGAAAATAATTAAAACAAAAATCACAAACAATCCATACGAAACTTACATTGAGATCATCATATTACTGTCAAAACAGTAACACAGATCACGATATAAAAATTATGTTGTTTAATGACACCCCAACACATTGTTTAATCAGCAGCTATTAGGGGTCAAATATAGGCTATTGGTGACATGTGGTCTACAGAAGAAAACCACCATTACAACATAAACTATGTGTCACAAGAGAGTTAGTGACTGCTTTAGAAGTCATTCTTAGCACCAATTTAATAGTTTCTAATAATATTTCAAGATATATTACTAAAACCCTTGATTGATCTAGAGAGGTTTAGGGGGCCTACAATATGGATCTTGTGTATCAGCTCAGTAACTGAGTGATGAAAGTTAAAAAGAATAACATGGAACTAAATTTCAACAAAATAATCTTTTAAAAACAACTTACTTTTTGAAGTCCTCAGATTTACTTAATGTCAGAGGTGGTATCTTTTCAATTTTTTCTTTCTTTATCTCTGGCACCTGAAATATAATTCAACAAAGTATTACAAATATATAATAAAAGAAAACTTTATTTCTTAGAGGGCCTTTTGAATTAGTGGGAATTCTTGGTGACATTTTGATTGTTTGTAGCAAGCAGTCTGGTATATCAATCCAAATCAAAAATGTATTTTTTTTCACACAAACTGACGTCTTCCTCAAACATGTTGCTAACATAATAGCTATGTTACATGAACAGAAAGTCAGTTCTGAAGTGCCTGACTGTGACAAAAATTGACACTGCAACAGCTTAAATGAATACAATCAATGCTACATGAAAACTGTAAAACCTATTTGTAGCTAATCAAACATTCCTTATTTAAAATGTAATTGCATTACCACAGCCAATATTTAACAAAAACAAGATATCTACAGATTATATGAAGAAAATTCTTAAATAACCATATAATAAAATTAAATTATGTAGTTCAAAATCACAATAATGTTTCCAATGTCTTTGAAACTGTACATTAATGTTTTTTTAAAAGGAAAGAGTTTTTCATTTATATATCTCCTGAATCATTTGAACAATTAAAGAGGTATTTTACAAAACTTGCTAAACCCAAATTAAAAAAAAATGCAAATAAATAAATTTCATGTCTGATGTCACGATTAAGAGATTTATCATTGCATTATATCTGTGATATAAAGGGACAATCCATTTCAGGATACACATTTTCCAAGTAATTCTGCACACAACACCAAGAAATATTTTATTTACCTCAATTTATGAAAGTTTTGCATGGACTTTTGTAAAAACCCTTTTGAATTCTGAATTTATGCAAGTGGAAGATGACCCATGTGCACGCATATTATTAATTAAAATGTAGAAGCTATGCCTTATAAATACCTTGAACTTCTGTTCTTCTGCTGAGTTACTTGCAGATTCCTCTGCCTTCGGTTCTTCCTTGGTTTCAGCAGGATTGGCTGGTTCTGTTTTTTTAATGATCCCACTGGCAAGTAGTTTTTGGAACAAGGAACTGACATCCAATGTTGGAGCAGGGACTGGAGTAGTAACTACAATAGTAGTAAGCAACATTTGTAAAACAGGATAAATATGCTTTAGTCTGAGTAAAATGAGAAACAATTGTCATCAAAGTTTAATTTAACAGTTCAAAACTGAAGTGTTACAAATTATGCTTTCTTAACCATACCAAAATTTGTTTCTGTTAATTAAAAAAGAAAGACTTTGATTAGCGTTCCACAGAAACATTCCATAGAAATACAGGCCCATAGGAGCCGGGGTGGCTCTGCACCCCTCCCCTCCCCCAACTTTTTCATACGGTTAAAAATGCCACAGGTAATAAGCCAAAAACATGCCAGAATTGCCATAAAGGAAATTAATATTTTAACATTTTCCTTGTGGAGCATTGTGGCTGTGGCGCACACAGTTTTGCGCAACACATTTTATACACACATAAAATTCAGCCCCCCCCCCCCCTTGAAAATCCTTCCCACGTTACTGAAATATTTTTGTCACTGAATGTGACAATGTCCCTGTATTCAATCAGTTTCTGACACTGTCACTTAATAATATCACTAAAATATATTCACATATATATAAAAAATAAAACAAATAATGATAACATAAAAATAAATAGGAACAGCTCCTGCCCAATATGTTTAAACAAGGACACTAGTCTAATTTTATTTTTTACTTGGCCTAACATTAATTATGAGCTAAAAAAAATTAAACAACTTATTAATTCTTATTATCTTTTCAGGTACATATATAGCACTGGATTTGTTAAATATAAAAAGAAAATTACTAAATGAAAATGTACCTTTAAATGTTGACCATCAGTACAATTACACATTAAATGCAATAATTGCAAGATTATTATTTTTTCTAACATTCACTAGAAATGTTTTTTTGTTTTTTTAATTAGCCTCCATTAAATCTACTAATTCCCAGGACTTTTAAATGATTACAAGATTATGACAACTTTGTTGACTCTCAACCTATATGTTTGAAAAGTCACACTTACCTGCATTTGGGAGAAGACTAGACAACACATTAGGTACACCCAGTGCTGTAGTGGTTGCTAAAGCTTTAAAAAAAAAAAGAATAAAATATTACATAGTTAATAATTTTATTACAACATAACAAAGGTTGTCTCAAGGTTGTAAGTGGCAGGTTATATTTCCTGACACTCATATAGACAAATAACTTCAGCTACCAACAACCACAGTTTGTAAAAGATCAATCATTTAATCATCAAGGATCATTATCTGTTTACTTTAAAATAGAAAACTGACACATTAGTTTAAAAAAAAAAAAAAAAAAAAAAGAGACCAGTTATAAAAATAGTTTAATTTTCACTCCATATAAGAACATTTCAATGTTTAACAATAAAAAACTTAACAATCACCCCCTTCCCTAGCTGATGATATAATAATTTTTTTTTTTTAAATATAAACTTACCATTTTGTTGAAGAAGTCCACCAAGCCCAAGGCCTCCCAAACTGACTGGCAACAATTGCTGTTGAAGTTGCAACTGATTCAAGTTCTGGATACCTGCCATCATCATTGCTCCAGGAATCTGGGACTGCATCTGCATTTGTTGTGACACCAGTGGATTAAAGCCCTGAAGACCAAGACCTTGTTGTATTCCTGCTGTTCCAAGTTGAGGCAAAACTTGCTGTGGCATCAACCCAGTCTGCTGCATGGGACCAGATGTCATAGCATTCTGCATTACAGGTACTTGGAATCTTTGATCTTGTATACCTTCAACAGGCAATTGTCCTCGAATCAATCCATCTGGTCCAGGTCCTCTTGGACCTTGCATTATAGGTCCTCTAGGACCCTGCATCATTTGATTATTTGGTCCCATTGGTCTTTTCACAAAACCATCAGCTGTAGGACCTGCTGGTCTAACAGATCCTTCAGGACAATGTGGATGAAAAACATGATCTCTTGGAGGTAAAGGAATCTTCATCATTTCTTCATAACCAATTGGCACTTCATCAAGTATTTTAACAGTTGGACAAGGCCCCTCCAGTCTCACTGTGTGAGTATTACTGCCCAAGACAATTTCCCTAGGAATGTTATCAAACTTGACTTCAAACCACTTTCCGTCTATGACAATTTCATGAGCTGGACCACCAAAGGCAAGAAAATGGGGCCTGTTCTTAATCTTGACTTTTACAGCATTATCCATAGGAACAATAAAAGGAAAGTCATCAATAAATACAGTTCTTGGTGGACCATCAAAGCGTATGCCATGAGGACGGCCTTTGTAGATCACCACTGGAATCCTTCTGTCAAGCTTCAGTTCACAAAACTGACCATCAATCAAAATTTCTCTTGGCAGTGGATCAAATCTAATTTCATGCTTTTTGTTGTTAAAAATAATTTCCCTTGGTGGACCACCAAAAGTACCCTTTTCTAGTCGGTCAACCAAAATCATCATATCTCGCCCATCAATTTGGAATCCATAAGGTGCATCATCAATAACAATCCTCTTTGGTGGTGCATCAATTCTGAGTTGAAACTGATGTCCATCAATCCAAAATAACCTTGGTAGTCCATGGAAAAACAACTTTACCATTTTACCATTAATGTTGACATCCTTCACAGGTTCCCCAAACCTGTATAGAAGTTTACCATCTATAACGACACCACGTTTATGAGGATCAACATACAGTGTACAAGATCGTCCAGGACCTAAACGGATCTTTCTTGGCTGCCCTCCAACTTTAATTTCATATGGCCTTTTGTCAATTACAACTTCTTCTTGAGCTTCAGCATTTGTCATTCCACGCATTGTGACCCACCGAGGGTCATCATACATATCTGGATCGGATCTAGTCTCCACTGGTTTAGAAATTGGTGAATTGTGGTAATCAGCATTAAAATTGTCCTCATCTGGATGCCTCAGTGGAGTTCTTTCATCATTTGTAAATGGTGCTCGAGAATCACGGAAATGTCTTTCATCATGGTTATCTCGTCTACCTTCATGTTCATTATAGTCTGGACGAGGACCATCATTTCTGGGAGGTAGCGATCTGTGTTCAAATCTTTCCTGATGACGTCTGTCTGAATGTCTGTGCATATCACTTCTGTTACGAGAATCATGTCTGAAATCACGATCAGCAAATTCTGAAGGTGGATGACGAAAATCACGATCTTCTGAAAATTCCCTTGGTTTATTTGACCAAAACCTATCATCACTATCCACTGGATTTCTATTTCGATCAAAAGGCATTCTGTGATCTTTATTCACTGGTCTTCTAATACTTCCACCCATCTGAGGATTATTTTCTTGGTCATCTGCCATTGACCACGTTTCTTTTACTCTTCGATCTCTATCGAATCTATCTGTAGGCACTCTATGGTCCTTGTCAGAAAGAACTGAATCTAAATCAGTATTCATTTGTGATTTTGAGTGAATATTTACTTGTTGTCGAAAATCCTTGTCTACAGGTGACTTGGCCTCAGCACTAATTGCTTGCCTTGAATCAACATCCACAGGGATTCTTAAGTCATTATCAACAGGTGGCTCTTTTTTAGAAATCTTAGTGGAGTCCTTGCTAATTGGCACAGGAGTCTGTTTATTTATGTCAACATCTTGAGGAACTTCAGGTATTTTAGGTATATCTTTGTCAACTTGTGTAGTATCAGTAGGTACATCTATTTTATCCTTATTAATAAGTCTGTCATCAACATCAATGGGTACTACAATATTTTTATCTTTATCTTGTCTTGCATCACTATCAATAGCAAGAACTGCCTTGGTCTTAAAATCGAGTTCACGTGCAGGAATATCATCATCAGCTGATGTTTTTTCAAGTTTTCCTGAAGGCATTTTTCTATGATCAACATCAACAGCATCAGAAATAGCATCTTGTTTTGGACTTTGTCCAGTAACATGATCTGGAGCTAACATTTTGGCAGCAAACTGTGGATCTTTCAATCCTGTATCACTGCTTGATTTATTTCGTGCAGCCAATCTTGGATCTCGCCTTACCTCATTAACCTTACCAGGAACTGCAAGTTTATTTTGTCTCTGTAAATCATACACTTGCGATAACTGCTTTAGCAAATTCTGATGCTGATCATGACTCATTTTTCCAGACTCAAGTTGCTTGTTTGCTTGAATAAGAATATCCTCTTGGTGGTCTAAATGTAATACATTTGGTATGCTAAGTGAATGTAATGGCAGGACATTTGGTTTTTGAGGGGAGGGTGTAAATGGTGATAATGGATGCATTTTTCTCATATCAATGTCAACAACTTCATCAGGTGTTGTATTCTTAGAGCTAGTTTTCTCCATTTCTGGACCATATTCATCAGGATGAGATGCCTTAAATGAGTTCCATTTGTTTTGCATTGGGCTTTTCATGGGAAGTCCTGATGATTTTCGATAGTCAACATCTTCTCCACCAAATAAGTCACCAAACAGATCACTGGAAGAATGAGAAAAAACAAACATTTTAGTCAAAACAGGGGTTTACTGTAGTAGATTAAAAACAATAAGAGTGAAGGAGGGAGATAAGAAACAAATAATATATTTGCAGTCCAGCCTCATTATGTACTTTCTAAATCATAATACAGAATATCCCTTTTCAGTTGGCTGAATTTTCCTAGATATACATAGTAGCATATATTTGTGGAAGAGTGTCATGCAACAATTACCTATACGTAGTTCTATATAAAAAATGTAAATGTTAGTATAAATACTACTCAGTATTTGTTAAAGACAAAATAAAAGGTCATTTTTATGGGTCCATAAAGATGATATGCCGTAAAAAAGATTATGCCCAAGTTTTGTTTTCTAAACCAATTAATGTTCTTCTGTTCATTGCTGGATCCTTTTTAAAAGATAACACACAAAATATCTAACCAGACTTTGCCATTCAGAAACAAAAAAGTAAAAACCGTAAACCAGTCGTCATAATCAGTGAAAAGGAAAGTTATCGTTATTTATAACACCTCAATACATTAAAAGTATTTGTAACACATGAATTAAAGAAACTTTACACAATTCTGAGATAAAAATTAGTGCCATATAGTCTTCTTGTCTACATATCAAAGGCCTCATACCAATCCAGCATAGTAGTGAGGCACAGAGGAACCATTTAATTAGCCCATTAGATTTTAGTGTTCCATTCATTTACAAAACTGTAACCTCTTAACATGTAACTATCCTTAAGCAATGACCTACTTTATTTATTTAAGTAAGTAAACTATTTACCTGAGGTCTGCTGAAGGCTTTGGCACCTGCAATTTTAAAGGCCCCATTCGTTGCCTCTTATCATTTGGACCATTTCCAGTAGTAGAAACATTTCTTTCATCAATATCTAGATGCTCAGATGACCGCTTGGATGGACGTACTTGTTTCTCTGCTTCTTTTGGCAGCAGAATATCTAATGGCATTTCTACAACAGGTGTTGGATGATCCACAGCCACTTTCTTTTCTGCAGTGATCTTATTCCTATCTCCAAGAATCCCAACTGGAGGAACAGGAGGCATTGGAAGTTCGGTAGTTTGAGGTTTGGATTCAGTGATGGTTTTAGTACTTTTTACAACTTCCTGACTTGAGTCAGGGCTTCGATCAGATTTTTCTTTATCATGGCTATGGTTTCTATCTTTATCTCTATGTGATCGATCTCCAGGTGATCTTGATCTTCTTGGTGATCTATCATTTACTTCCTGATTTTCCCTATGCTTACCCCTGCCAAACTCTCCATGCCGACCATTACCATTTCTATGCCCTCGAAATGTTCCTTTGTCTCGGTCTTTTCGACTTAAGTGCTCACTATCCCTCTGCCTTCTTCTAGAATAATCACCACTGCCTCTTCTATCTCGTTCACCATCTTTTGAAGATTTTCGTTCATGCCTGAATTTGGCATCTTTAGATTTATCGTTTCTATACTTGTCCCTTGGACTTCTACTTCTGCTCTTTGATTGTTCTTTCGTCTTATTATCCTTTTCTTTAGGTTTGGAATCGCCACCCTCTTCTTTCAAAGATTTTTCACCATTATCATGTTCCCTTTTTTCATTTTCATTTATACTAGTGCTTTCGGTTTTTTCACTATCATTCTTTGGTGTCAGTTTTTTACTTTTGTCTTTCTTCAGTGGAGAGCTATGTTTATCTGAAGATTTATTGACTGACTGAGTTTTTGTTGAAGATTCATTATTTTGTAAAGACTTAGTTGATGCTGCTATTTTTGAGACAGGTACTTGTGGTGGTGATTGTAACACTTTTTGAGGTCCTGTGTCCAAAGATGGAGACTTGCCAACTGTTCCTGTAAACCCAGGTGAAAATCCAAGTGCAGGCATACTATTCATAAATGCTGGGAGCTGAGGTGGAAAACTAGGTGGGAAGTTTGGAACTGAAGTAACATTCTGAGGTATTGGTGCAGAAGGAACTATATTTATTCCATGTGGCAGAGAGGCATCTATGTTCTGCTGACTCACAGGTTGCACATTAGGTGCAGAAATGGCTACAGGACTTGACTTTGCTTTGTTAGCTGAAGCCATCTGAGCTTGGCTTCTGGCCTTCCGAGGATCACGAGAGGCCAATCTTGGATCACGCTTAGTAACAGGCTGTGGTTTTGGTTCAGATGTTGTAGTAGAAGTAGATGAGGATGTTAGTGGATTCATCTGAAGCACTTGCCATATTGATCTATCTGAATCTACTTTATGTGACTTCTGCTGAGAGTCCTCAAGCTAAAATAAAAATCAAATTTATAATGATAAATTATAAGCCAATATAAATCAGACAGTTGACAACAAAGGTTACATGTAAGCATTGTCAAATAAAATTATGGCTTGGAGAACATATTATTCACAAGTCAATCAATGAATTCTTACAAAATGTTTATGGAAAATCCCTAAATTAAAGTGATATATATGCTATCTATATATAAGCACCCTAAATATTAACTGAAAAATGTGATGTAGTGTTAATCATTCATTAATATTAAAAAACCCAATTTTATTGGCATTAGTATTTTTTTTACAAATGTTAATTATGTGTCAATCTAAATGCCATATCCATGAAATTTTCCAGAGATAATTATTTTCCAGTTCTCGCAAATGTGTTTTACGAATAATTTAAACATGTCCTGTATCAAAATGTTACCATTATCACATACTAAATTATTTTGATTAGAAAATTAGTGTACGAGCTACATTGTAAAAATACCTGTTTTCTTTGAAGTTGTAACTTTGCTTTAGTCTCTGCCAGTTCCAGTTCGAGTCTCATTTTCTGAAGTTCTTGCTCTTTGGCTATTAACTGTCTTCTCATTAATTCCTCCTCATCAGTTGGAGGTGGTGATGCAATAGGTGGAGAGAATCGGCTAACCGTACCTTTCTCTTCCATTTGCTGTTGAAATAAGTGTTTTCCTAATTGTTATGTATCTCATTAATAACAAAGTATGCTTAGGAATATAAAGTTCATTTTGAATTTACAAACTGCTGAATTTTTAAGACTGAATGAACCATTTGATATATATAACATCGATAGTGCTTACGGTGGAAGTCAGCAGCTTTTCAAGATGTAATTTTATACATCAACTAAAATCAAAACACAGAATCTGAAACAGCTAAATCATGTTGCAGTTTTTAATTTCAAAAAGAATTTTATACATCAAGAATACAATTTTTATCTGGAATCATCTCCGATAGGAAAGGATGCTTGTATTGACTTGTAAAACTTTAAATTTTATGTGGCGTTTCATTCAATTTTGACATTTAAAAATTACCAAAACTTCATTACAATCACCAACCACAAGTAACAGTAAGGTATCCATTTACAGGTGTTGTGATAAGCTACTCTCAAAATCACATCATTAAAATTTGTATTAAAAATGCCATCCACATATTTCTCAACAAAGATATCACCAACGGGTTTTTGGACAAGTTGGAATTCCAGAATAAAGGTAAAAAAAACCCAGAACATTTTGGGCCCAGACAGCCTCTCCATATAATTAGAGACTATTTTACTTAAATTATCTGAGCTTTCGTTTTAAACACCACTAGAGCAGTTTTATTAATTATTGGCTATTGGGTGTCGATCCTTTGAAAATTTTGTCACCTGATAAAGTGTAAGCCAGCCTCTGATGGCTTTTGAATCAAACTTGAGCTGGAGTCTTATATCCTCAATGGACCAAAATGTTTCATTCCACAGGATTATATTATTCCTGAGAATCCCGGCACCAAACTTGAAAATTATCCAATAAAGTCAAGGAAGAATTAAGGAAATGATTACAGCTGGCTAATTGGCATCATAACATCTATGCAAGTTACTACACATCTGTAAATGTCATATTATTCTTTCCATAAAAAAAAATCAATTATTTATTAAATAATGCTCTCTATCATTTCACACTGACAATATAACTTGGGTCTTTGCAGTTCGAAGACAACCATCCCTTTGTAGTTATATGTATTTTAATGAGATTTTTCTGAAATTGAAGATCACCATTTATGCCGATTCATACCATGCCGGTAATAAAATCAACCAAATTAAAAAACTTTTTTTTAAAAATTCTTTATTGACATGGTGCCCTACAATGCTAGCTTGCATTTTTACCTGAATGAGAAACTTCGGATTAACATGAATTGTGGCTTGCTCAGGAGCATGAGCAGTGATAGGCCAAGCTGGATCTAGCATATTTACACGGACATCAAGTGCATATAACTTCTTGTTGGGTAAAATATCTTTCCAGGTTTGTCTTAACTTGAACATCTGTCCTCTGGTCTTTTCATCCACCTGTTGAGAATTCAAGAGTCACTGGTAAAGTCCCGTGTTCACATATATAAGTCATACAAATATTGCTGGAAAATGAATATCACCCTGCAGTAGTACTTGAAGCTCATGTGTTACAACACACAGAATGGATAATAAAATTATTAAAATCAGACCTATTTTTAAATAAACAGATCCTATCCAAAGTTTTTAAGAAAAAATTGGGTAAACACTTTCCAATCATTTATTAATTTTAGCTATCCTCCATAACCATTACACATTAAAAACATTTCACCAGTTTGTTCTTTTTGAGAATATCAGATTCCTGGAAAATTCTTTTGTGGTTCAGGATGAGTAATTAAAATGGGTTATATAATACTGTGATTAATCTAGTTTAAAAATCAGCCATCAAGAATTGCCATTTAATACGTGTTTACAACAACCCCATACTCCCACCACACAATTTTGAAAATATCAATTAAAAATGTATATGGCAAACACTCCACACAGAATGTAAGCAAAATTTTTAGTGTGGGGATTAAACTCCAAAAAAAAGGAATGCTTTTTTGACATTCAAACATTTTTTATTCTGGCACTATTTGGTATGAAACAGTGTTTGCAGATGAAACTGCAGCCACTACATATGCTACTTTTCAGAATTTTCTACAAGATGTATTGAAAACAACAGCATATACCACGACTGTTGTTATACCAGTTGTGAGCCACTTGCTGGAACACAAACTCAAAAATAATAATTACATAGAGCTTAAAATATTTTTCCTGGCACACAAGTTCTAGTTTATGTATGCACTCACCAATATACCCTTTGTGGGTGGATTAACAGCCCCCATTCACCACACCATCTACCCAAAGTTTTAGAGACAAATATTGGTATTTTTTTATTTGTAAACACAGTAGTTAAAGAAAATAACATACCCATAATTTTTTACTTGTTAGTTCTAATAATTTTTACATTATCAGAAATTTAGCCAATTTTGATTCCTGGTTACTTATTGATTAAACTTTTAATTAACCTATTTTTAAACTGTTTTAAAACCAAAGGAACTGGTTAGATGAAATTATTAACAGAAACATGAAAATGCTGTGTGCATTTCAAATACAAAAAACTAATTTACTTGTTTACTCAGTGCTGTAAATGCAGCAAACAGAAGAGGGCCCAAAATACCAGTATGATTTATAAATATACAACATGCCCATAGGTTCAAAATGTCTTCTTGGTCAATTCCACCCATTATTAGTAATAGGATAAAAAAAATTCCACAACACACTACTGTTGCATATCACCCACCTTGCTACTGAAGTTAAATGTGCCTTTATTACTTGATACAATCAGATGAAAGAATTCTTCTAAACTATACATCCTTTATTCCATCAGGGCATGTGCTTATAAAATTTGAAAGTCCAGACTTTTAATATATTAGTGTTATTTGTATGGCATAAAGTATCTCAAGGATATTCCTCCACTTTCAATGAGGAAATAAAATGATTGTAGTTTGTGCGGGTTGGAGTATTTTAAGAATCAGAGATCAACAATGCATTCCAACATGTGGTCTTATCTCGAGATGCCAGTAACAAACATAATGACTACCCTTTCAAGACATCGTCAACATTTTTTTTTTGTACTCAATCTTGATGCTACACGGACTTTTTGATTAACTGCAAGGTAAAAGTGAATCTATGAATTTTGGAAAAAGTGACACTGATAGTTAAGAAATTATTGACATGTTAAAAGTTAAGATCCAATGATAATAGGAATAAATATTGGTGGGCACCATAGACAGGAGACAACCACCACCATTAGGCAAATTATTTGCATTTTATTAGGTCTTATAAATGTTCTTCAGATAGAGTACATACCACGATTTAGCATAATGAAACACTGATTGCAATATATGTTCTAAATGGTCAACCATGGGGATTGATCAAAGATGTTAAACCCAATCTATACAAATCCCATTTCTGCCACATGGGTTACTCTCTTTAAAGTACTCTCTCCACAGAAAGGAAAACGTACCACAGCTTTCAATATACCAGTTATAGGAACATGAAATGGTCCCAATTCACAAAGATTTTTAAAAAACAAACAAATTAAAATGTTGATTATCTTTTGCAAAGTCCTGATACACAATTTTCCAGTAAATGGAATTAGATGAATGATACATCACTTAAATCTTTAGTAAATGTGACCCAATATAACAAACCAAAACTCAACCCAGTTATTTTATAGGTCCAGTGCTACAAGGTCGAATTTAATAGCATGACTAAAATTGATTTTTCCAATTTTTCAAAGTGATCAAAACCTTGGACTTTGTAAATTCAAAAATATTTTTTAAACAAAAAAAATTCCAGACACTGATTTCACATACCAGTGTTCATAAGCATTCTTTTGATTACATTGGTTGTACTTGTGTTTCGTGCTTATCCAATTAAGGTTCTGTGTCATCCAAAGGTTAGGGTTAGTAGGACACAAAACCTTTTACATGCACTATCAATCTCATTATCTTTTAATTACAAAAGTCATTAGATCTTTACCAGTGTATCCCACTCACTAAACAATATTCTAATATATGGTTTAATCAATAGCCATTGACATAAACATGTTTTTTTTTACAACATTGTCGAACCTGCTATGAAGACTAGTTCTTATTATTAGTCATGTGGGTTTTTTAAACATACATTTCCCCAAATGTACCTAAACCTTTAATAAATATGAATCATAAAGTTTTGCCTAAAAATGGAAATAAGAGTAATGACCGAGGGACATAAATCCTATATGCACTGCAATGTAGCTGGGGGCTCTATCAAAAAATAAAATCCATCACATTTGTGTAACAATACACCAGCATGTTTGATCAGTACCTGACAATGCTATTTTCAACATTGTCTGTAATCAAATACACTGCCACTACATCACTTATTTAATTAGCAGCAACAGTGAATTTGAAATAGCACCATGGATCCACTAATTGGAATTGTTCCTAAAAGCCATCAAGACATTTAATAACGTCTAAACACTCAATCAGCAGTTATCAAATCTTATTTGCAATATATTGGGTACAGACACAAATGCGGATGCAGGATTTCTGAGGGGAGGTCCAAATGTGATTTGTAATGGTTAATTTTCATCTCCTTCCACTCGTAAAATGTTTTTAAAAAAAAAGATAATACAAGAAAATGGTGGATCTGGGCCCTCCACATCCCCCACCCTTCGCCCCAATCCACTACTGAGACAAAACCTGCTGCCTCTACAAAAGTACTCTATTTAATTGCCATAAAGGGTTTTCCCCATTTTTCAACAGAGGACAGCACACAAAGAGCTTGTGAGCACTGGCTACAAAGGGAAATAGCAATTGAATACCACTGAGGACTGATCCATTTGAACCACATAGTCAAACACTACTGCAACTGGCTCAAATTTGTATTAAGGATTAAATAATACCAATTTACTTATTTGGTTGAAGTTTATATTTGGTAAAGTTTCTAAAATAATTAACTTTATTATACAGCCATGATAAAAGAAATGTGTATAAATATATTTCTTTTAATAGTGTTGTTGTGCAACAATGTTCATCATCCAGTACTGCTGTGTAACCATGCAACTGCTGAACCAGAGAATCTGCTCTCATTTACTGCAGTACTAAAAAGTAGACTAAAGACATTTGAACTATTTGATTAAAGTGTTATTGTATGATTGGTCAATTTAAAATGTAAATCGATAATTGCAAAATGGTAAACCTTTGACAAAAAAAAAAAAAAAACCCAGTGAAATTCTAACTTGTATGCTACATAACATTGTTGAAGAATGTATGTCCTGTCATACCTAAGTTTCAGCACTTTGTTGTTTACAATAATCTTACTATTAGAAATACACAAAATACAAATAAAAATAATTTGGTTACGTTTCTGCTCACCAAATAGGAATATGCCTGCATGCCAACTAACTGTATATGCAACCCTGGATTAAAGGACGACTGAATTTATGGAGCTTTGTGCTCTAAATATTGATGAATGAAACTTACATTGCATTTGTTATACCAAATCTTTTTCGTATCATGCAAGACATCTTAACTGAACCACGGTAGAGAGTATTCCACGTCTAGTCGATTGATTTTCATCACATTTCAAAATTCCAAAATAAATATTCAGAAGTTTTAAAATAACGGCTAACTGGAAAATACCCATCAAATGACTCGAAATATATGTCACACCTTCAGTGGAAATTTTTTAAAAATATTTCCATGTATTTGTCCATGAGCAAAATTCATTATTTTTAAAATATTGATAATAAGCGAGATGCGGTGGTTATGTAAGTTATGAAGTATTTCTATGGACAAATCAAATTTTTATATTTAAAATTAATTATTTAGTTCCAGGGTCCATGGGAGTATGCGTGAAATAAAGATGTAAGAATGATGAATTGGTATAAATAAGGTAATTATATGCAATCAAGAGAGAAATAATTTTTTCAATTGAAAGCAGATGGGGAAAAAGCTTTAGATATTCAAAATGAAGCAATAGTATGTATTAAGTTCAGTTTTTACATGAAGGTTACACTGTAAATTACCAAATTAATGCAAGCAAGGTATTAAAATGTAACCATTAAAGCATTAATCAATGCATTTTAATTTTACTCACATTTAACAAATGATCCATTAATAAAAATATGCATTTTATGAGACTGTATCACTACACAATTTCATGATTTACAATACAGAAATCTGGAACCTAAGCTTTCAGATTATCATGATCAGTGTTTATTTATTAACGACCGCCCCCCCCCCAGCACAAAAGTAAACATCGGTTATTGGGATTACAGTTTATCACCATTAGAAGAATTTTTTGTTGAATCCATGTCAGTACAGTAGCTAAGTTTTGAACAGATATATTAGAAAGTAACTACTCTGAGCATGAAAATATTAACAATATTTTTGTTGAAACTTTCATTAATACCATCAAGACAATTCAGGGCCCAATAATCTGCAGTGGCCTTTTTTGTGACAATAGGCACCCTAAAATTTGCATGTTTTACATTTATTAAGTAGGTGCCTTTCACATGACTGGTGGCACCATTATTCGGTCTTACCCCACCAGCAATATTTAAATGTCTGTGCCGGCACTGCAATTGATGGCTAGCATGGTCTCAATAGGAATTTTCTTAAAGAGAAATACTTTGGTTATCTTGTCTACTCTGTTACAGATTTCAAATCTACAATGAACTGGAGCCGTCTTAATAACGTTAATGAGACGCCCCAATATTATAGGTCAGCTTCAATTCTCATAGTAAACACTAACCAATGATTTCAGCAAATTTACTATAGTAGTAAAACTCAATTTTAAAGATGTTTGGTTAACTGATCTGGCTGAATAACAAATTTCAGTGTTCATAACCTAAAATGGAACTGAATTATGCAGAAATAAGGGTGAACACACACATTGTAATATTACAATCTCTGCTACTGCAAGCAGGATTGTAATATACTTAGAATAATATTTGCTTACCCTATCACTAAAATTGTTTGATGAACTTGTATGTAAATGTGGAAATGTTATGACAGTCTAGTATTAAACTAGTAATGTTAAAATTTAAGTCAGTGGGTTGACATTTTCAACTTCGCATCAAGATGCTGAAATAAAAATATGCCCTTATTTGCCCAAATTCTTTTTCTTTTAAATACCTGTCTCTCATTTTAGGCCCAATTGCTCTTACAAATTCCAATTTATCATGTGTTAAAATTTTAACTCATGTAATCAGTTTGATAAAATCCACTGCCTATTTCACCATGATAATTGTTTGAAATTCCAACTTTATAATCAGACGACAAATACAAATATATACTAGGTATTTTGTAAAAAAAAATAAACACCCTTTATTATACAGTTATCACTACCAACAAACATAGGTCAATGACTGTCAACTTTATAAAAAAATAAGCCAAATATATAATGGGTCTTCAAATTCAATTTGTTTAAAAAGCAAGCAAACAGCCTAACATAGTTCAACACTGTGCGGGAAAGTTTCACTCTCAATTCTTTAGCGACTTCATTCTTCACTGGATCTGCATTCAAAAGGCAATGTTCTCTAGCATGATCTTCAAACATCAACCACGTCTCTGGTACTTCAATGTCAGTCATGGCTATCTCGATGCTAATAACACATTGATCTATGGCAGAGTACAGTTTGCTTGCTATTTAAAACAATTGAGTGCTGAAATGTCATTTTGATGAATCAAAAGTTTAAAAAAAAAACATTCTTTCCACCTAATAATTATATGAAGTGATGTGTATACGAATTAGTAACTGGCATTTGACAGGACAAGAGCTGCTTTAAACAAGTTCATTATTTTTTTAATCACGTATTATGTATTTCAAAACAACACATAACACAATCACATTTCTAAAATACAGAAAAATTTTTAATGTTTTTTTCTTCATAAAACTTAATGTCTTGCCATATTTGCAACAAGGAGTCCTCGACTTATGAGGACTGTCCTACATGGTGTCACAATAGGTTTTGAAATCTCTCAAACTTTTACAGTATATTATGGGAAGTGTCCAGTCACTTCAAAACATTCTTGATATTCAATTTCTGAACTGCATGTTATCTTTCAAAAGTATATCATTTGTGGATCAAATCATCTCAACTTGTCCTCTTCCAGGGTAGAAAAGTCTAAACATTTACGCTGTAGACATCACTTCTAATTTGTTAATGTGTCATCAAGTCTAAAATCTGCTTTTACGAAACTAATATTCTTTTTTTGTTCAACACATTTTTCACGTCCCATTTCAGTTCTGAATTTAGAAATTTTATTCTGATAAATTGTTAACGTGATATACACTTATCAAGTCCACTGGTATGATACAAAGAATGTCACATTTTCATATAAAAATGGCTCCTCAAATTCTGGATCAGTTTCTGCTAATATCTTCAATTCTTTTCCATATCTGGCAAATGAATTTTCTCACTTTGCATCTTCTTGTATATTTTATTATTTGTAAACACTTGTCAAAGGTTAATGAACATAAACATCACTTTGGAATACACTGTGAACATCTGTATCAAATTATGTGCATTGTTTCACTTGTACTGTACACAAGCATCTTGAACAATGTGCACTTTACTTTCACAAGATTCAGATCTACAAAACTTCTCACACAAGACATATAAATGAAATTATAATAACTATACACAATAGACTTGTTAACTCTAATGCACAATTTTGTAGCAATACAGCTCTTAGTCCCATCACCAGTATGTTTCATCACAAACTATACCAGACTACTTTTACTCAAGTTTTTGGACAGTTTGTCAAATCCTTCAATATGAATTATATTCAATATGCAGTAAACAAACCATTGACCAAGAAGTTAGTAGCAAAGATTTCCTCCCTCCACAATATACAATCCCCCTACTCATTGTTGATCTAAAATTGACACTTACCTTTAACACTGTTAAAATTAAAAACATAAATTAAAAATCAGAGAAATATAACAATTATAATAATGCTAACAAGTCATAGTTTTATTGAATAATGGTATAAAGAAAAGAAATAATTTTGGAATAGTGAGAGAACCAGCGAGATATTTTAGAATAAAAAGGGATATCAAATGAAGAAAGACTTGAGTATTAGATTATGTTTGCATATAAATAAAATTATACAATAAAAATATTCTTCCACCCCTGAAAAATATTAAATCTACTGCAGGGTATAAATTCTATTAACCAGCAACAAATTGTTATATAATTAATGTCAGCTTTTATGTGACAGAAACATACAATAAAATTATTAACCATGCATCAAAACACAGTAAATGAAGACATCAATTCTAAAACATTTTATTATGTTATCCAAACATTTGATTTTGTCTATCAGCAGCAGTTTTCTAATAAATGTATAATTATCTTGCTATCGTGAAAATTAATTTTAGTACTATATTTTTAATAGTACATTCACACCATATGGCAAGGAACTGTATTAACGTGTTCATTAATTCATGCAGGCTTTAGAGTTGTATATATATATATATGTTTATTAAAAAAACTGTGTACATGTATTATAGTATGACTAGAAAATATATGGCTTTGTTTGCAAATTTTCCCCTGAAGGAACTTGATTCTGGTGTTTGCTAACCTCTTCAAAAACTGAGCAAAACATCTGGACAATATTTTGGGCAAAAAGCTTCGGATACAATGTTGAAGTAAGATTCTTTATTATGGAGTCAATGAGGTACAGAACAGGCAGCTTATGGACAGTCTTCACCTGTTGCAAAAGATAAAACAAAACATTATACATCCATTAAAAAACTTTTCTAATACCATATTACTTAACCTTACTAATGTCAATTAAGAAGAAAAAAACCTTTGTAATGTATACTACAGCTAAAACGCTAATATGTAATTTCTGATCAACATCAAATATCTGGGCTGTAGGAGAAAAAGAAAACATAAATGCATCCATAACTGTACATACTTACCTGTCAAAGGATTTTACAATTTGATTAAATATGCAAAAATCGAACATTAAAAATGTTAGTCCAATAATTTCCAGCAACACGTTTTTGGTTAAACTTTCAATCTCCAAATCAAATGGATTGCTACTCTAAAGGTTTTTTCTTTTTGTTTTTATTACATTATCTTTTGGAATAAAATTTTATTTATCTCACTGACTATTTATATTTTAAATCTCCCACCATGTTAGATTTACAGGATAGAATACAAAATATTGCAGTTAATTTAGATTTTGTTATACTCAAATTACGTCATATGCAGCAAACATCCGAAAATGTAACCATTTTATTTTCAACAAGTGATACATTTTTTTTTCCTTTGGTAATTTGGGATTCTTGATTTAAATATTTATAATATGAAAAACAGAGAGAAAAGTGTGCTCCAATACTTACCTGCATCATGGTTCAGAAAAATATAACACACAATTTTAACATTCAGTTATTAGAAGTATCTGTATCTGTCAGTTTCCAGTTACCTTAATGAAACCAGATTATGTGCATGAAAGTATGGACTCTACCACGAAGATACTTGTGCGGCACTGTTAGACATTTCAGTCTTAACACTTTCAAAAGTTTTATAAGTTCAAACCCAGATGGCTGAATTGTTTATTTCTGTTGCAGATAAACGTACGTACATTAAGAGTAATCTGTTGCTAAATTTTACTTCAGGCTTAAAAATCATCCTTTTATCCACACTATTAGTCACCAGTATCATTCTGTGCTGTGATCTTTACATTTAAAATGGAATATCCTCAAGAAATAAGACCAAATTTCATTAAGAAATCATCATCTCCATTAATATCAAGTTTGAAATGCTCAGTGCCATTTTACTGCTGCCATTAAATATAATTTTCTTCAATGTTTGAAGATTAAACGTGCATTGTAATATTTGTATAAGTACACATACAGTAACAAAATATAATTTGTATTACTATCGAGAGCTCAATTACACAACAGCATCTGCCATTATGCTAAGAATATTAAAAATGTGTGGATGTGCCCTGGGTGTGTTCTTGTTCCAAGTTTAGAAAAGGCAACAACTTCTTTTTGCCTCAATGGATTTCATCTCCTGGTTTCAACATCTTGGTTTTTGGTTTGCTTTTGGATGCCAATTTGTTAATACTTCATAGACTTCTGAAAATCAGGTCTACTTTCAATATCTTCAAAGAAAATATACACTTCAGTCACAAAATATTTAAAGAATCTCAGTCAAAGTATGTCAATCTGTAGAAAATATTCACTACTATTTTTGCTAAATAAGTGCATGACTTGATTAACCTGTTCTTAATCAATTATATTCACTGAAGAGTACCACAAGACAAACAGAACCGTAAACCATGAGCAAGAAATGTTCACAACACTGAGATGCTACTTTTATTAGTCATTAAAGAAAAGCATTTTTAACTTAAGAACATTTGTTATTTAATATACATGGCCAATGATTTTTGAAAGCCATCTTGTCAATGAAATACACAATATTAAAAAATATTATAGCAGATTAAAAAGAATTACTACTTTCCAAACCTATTAACATTTTGTAGAATCTGAATGCATATACATGATGATATATTTCTCATTAACTACAAACACTAAAGAAAGTGGGTCAATGAAAAGTACTATTTTACCTAAATTTTAATGTGGTATCCATGACTGAGAAACTTCAAGATATTTTGTTCCAAAAGTGACATTTTCTACAAATGTTTTGTTGCCAGTTTATACAAAAAAAATGCCACCTGACTTCTTGTCATATTCCGAATATCCATTCTCAAAAGCAATTCTTGGAAATGATTCTGTAATATCAATGCATCTGACAAAATTACCATGAACAAATCTGGTGTGATATGCCATGGTTAATGTAGATCATCTTTGGAACAATCAACAATGAACATGTTGATGCTGGATGTAACAAGGTTAAATTACTACACCTTTAATTGGTTAATAAATCAGACCAATTTATCAACATGTTTAACTATATGTAACATTAACAAGGTTAATGAAAATCACATTGATAATGGTCACTAAACCAAATGTTTTTACCAACATGATAACTGGTCAATGATAATGCATACAATGGTTATTGATCAATAAACCAAACCAAATATGAAGTTTTTTAGGTTTACAAAAATTATTTCAATCACCTTGTAAATATGCCATACCAAGTTATATACATAATAGACTAAACGATTAAACCAGATCACATTGTCTCTGTTCAATAAGCCAGATCAATGAATGAAAAGGTTGCATAAAAAGGTTAATAAACCAGTATTGTTCAGTAGTCGATAATCTTAACTTAGTGTTGGTCAATTCGAATGTGTATTTGTACACTGAAAATCTATGTTGTTCTTAATCATATTCAACAATTCCGTTGTTCAACAATATTAATTTTAAATGGCAACACTTTAAAAAAAAGAAACAACGAACAAGATTTTTTTTTTAAGAAATAAAAAAGAATAAAACATGATTTTTTTATTTTATTACAATTATTTACAACTGTTTTTCTTTCAATATGTCATCCGATAGCTGGCTTCAGTTGGATACTATATCATCTGAATATCGGCATCTGTATGGTATACAATCATTACATATGATTTCTTCTTTCAAATAATACTGATGATCAAGTTAACCATAACACAGACAATGGTTCCTTCAATAGCTTGACTTCTGACTTCAAATGTTCTTTTAACCAGACCTGTTCTTAGAATATAAAACATTTAATACAGATGAATTTCTGCATTAAAACAAATTAAATTCTAATAGTCCCAACATATATATATATATATATGTAAATCTTGAGGTCACGCAGTCTCATTCAACCAGACTTCAGCTAATTGTTATGTTTTTGTTTAGAAAAATTCACACGTAGTAAACACCTCAGCCTATGCACTTTGCATGGTGTTATCCAAATTATGGAAAATATTGCACATGTATTTGGAACACAATCATCTATGGACAATTATACATTGCCTTCTTGATTCTAGGTTAACATCCAAAACACTGTTATAAAAATGTTACGTGGCAATCCAGTCATCTACATTTAAAAATAGGAGCAATCTAATGCTCGTAAGAAAATCATTCCAAGTGAGAAAAGATTTTTACATTTCACACGATAAATTAAAATCACTAAAGGATAGCTTAGATGTATCTGTCACTGCATTTTCGGACATGTGAACCAAGTGCGAGCACCTTCCTGTAGAGGTCTGGTCCATTATCTGTGCACATCCCAATTGATGTTCATTTTGTAAAGGACAGTTTATATTTTAATTATTTATGTTCTCATCTTAAGTGAAATCAAAGACCAGTGAATTTTAATGCTGGCCTGCACAAATTCAAAATCTGCACACCCAGAAAATAGGTTATGCAAAAATATTTGCACAACCTATTTTGATTTGCATAAGCAGTTTTATAAAAAATGGAGGAAAAAACCTTTAATATTAGTTTTAATAAATAAAACCATTGTTAGTATGTTACTTTGAAGTAAAAAAGGAACTGTAATGAATATATACATTTACAACATACACATCAAAATTATACCCAGTCAGTTTTTGGTTATTAAACGTGATTCTCAAAATTTTAATTTGTTGAATGAAAAGCTGAATACTGAATTTGGAAAAACCTAGCATGTGTGATATTTGATAGTTCTTCGTAATTGGCCGAAGATTTCTGACTAACATTTATGAATAGAAGCATCGCAATTTCAGATTGGTCGCATTTTGAAGGAATTCACCCTGACGACATCTAACAACCAATGAGAATATATTATTACACCTCCCAACATAACTAGACTGGTATTTGTAATTTCTGTTACATGTAATTATAATTATGGATGTAAGAAATCAGTCAATTTCTTTGTACTCTGAGAAACGATGATATAGAAACTTTATTTAGCAAATTTTACATGAAAACAACTCGGTTACGCAAAATACATTTGCATAACCGATGCTCGAAAGAAACTATCATTTGTGCAAGCCTAACATATTTAATGCTAATATTCTTCTCAATGTAAGAACAAGGACACTCAACTTGTGCTTTCAGACACAATGTAGGCAGTAGCTTACCTAAAAATTACTGATTCAGCTATTTACGACTGCAATCCAGTATTCAGTCAGTTAACTAGCATTCTGTTTCTTTGAATTTTTGTTACTATACATCTACAAGTGTAATGAATATGATATGAATCATAGAATACAGTGAATTTTGGCCTTGTTATAATAATTACAATGTGAAATAAGATGTTTTATTACTTTTATCACTTATAACATTTTGCTATTTGTTTGTAATATCATAGTTTAAATTTTTTATAATATTGTTATTTGTGTTCTATTACAGTTTGGTTAAAACAAAAAATCTGCATAACCCATTTATGAGTTTAAAAAGTGTTTTAGGTAATCAATTTCATTTTGCTTATTTACAACATGTGTTAACTTTGATAATTATTCATTCAGTGATCAATTTAATGACAACAATTTTTAATAAAGGAGCTATCAGCAAGTGACATTTTAAAATTAAGATGCTCTCAGGATATGTGAACGTGATATCTGGTAAATGTGATGATAAATTTCAATTGTTTACATTATGTCAATGAATGAACATGCCAAAAAGGGTAGTATCAAACCCTTAACCATTTTGGTTATTTTTATAATAACATTTATCACCACAATATGGGCTAAATTTATTGCTCTTTTATCTGTACAAAGCAAACCACAAATGATTGCTCCCATGTAGTGAAACAGATCAGTTTGAAATGTATGAAGTTTTTTGAAATCCTATTTGGAAGGTGAAATTAAGAGGATTCAAATAAGCAGACAAAATCATGACATATTATCCAATATACCCTTTATCAAGGGAGCAGCAATGAATCCAGAGTTTGATCTTAATATTATTCCAAGTCCATCTTAAAATGTGCTCAGGGCTTTCTTAAGTGAAATAATCTTGTATAATGGATCAACAAAGAATTTTTTTTAATAGAAGAGTGAGCATAAAAGGTAAGAATACATGTAAATGTTTTGTTTAATCCCCTTCTTTTCAATTACGATCCAACAAGTGATTTTATTAACCAAATATTCAAATATATAATGTTAGTTTGCAATACACTGTACTTGAATTAAGATTTATTAAAAGCTGATTATAAAACAAATGATGTACTTAGTGTCCAAAATGTATTAAAAATACTGATAAATCATGTCCTAAATCATGTTCTGTATAGTAAACCATAAAAAAAGAAGATCAAACACTGGAGTCAATGCCGAATACTTTACAATAAACATACCAATGTCACAAAATAAGGAAACACAACAACCATCAATTATTTATTCATTCAAAAAGAATATAAATACTGAACAATTCAGTAGTGTTAAACAAACCAGATGGGAAAAAAAATGGAGTACTGACAAAGCATACCAGTTTCATTATCCACAGATTTAATGAAAAAAAACTAGTACTGTCAAAGTGAAACGATATAATTATACATATATGGTCGAAATATATATGAAAATGTTTTAAAAAATTAACAAATCTTTCTTTTGTTTTTAATATATTGTTAAATGTACTTCCTGGTATTTTATAATAAATTAATAGTTTCTATAAAATCAAAAGACTAAAACATCCAAAAAGTTATTAATGGCATACTGTTAAATAAGATCTACTAATATGAAGGCACACCTGTTTTATTTAATTGAGATACAAACTTCTTAGTAAACAGCTCTCTTTGCTCATAAGTCAATAATATTCAATCAGTCTTTTCATTAAAAATTGTTTTGATTTCTTTTTAACCAACTTGCAAATATAATTCAAAACTGTTTAAAGATGTCCAAAATGCATTTTTCCTGAAAATGAACACAAAACTTGCTCAAATTTCTTTTGAAAAGTTTTTTTTTATTATAACAAAAAAAGTTAATATAAACAGATGTGCCATTTTATATTACTGTGTACCACACAAATGAGCCCACAATTCATCCACAGCACATTTAGTCTAATGAAGTTTTAATGTATAAAGCAAGTTCTTAAATGAGACTTACGTATATTGCAAATGTCACAATATGTTGTTTTGTATTGTGCCATTTAAAAAACGAAATCTGATTTGTTGTATGATTTTAAAACACAGTTGAGCAGTATGTTGTTCTGATAAATTTCTATAAACAATCCTTGGAATTCAGAAACACATTAAAATGGCTCTTGATTGCCATCACTAAATCAGTAGTTTCATGAAAATGAGCAGCTTTTATGGCAGCATCGCATGTTGCTGCCACAAATTTCAGGGACTACAAAAAACTGATTTCAGTATGAGAAATATTTAGCGACAAATTCACATTTTCTTTTTTTACTTTTATTTATAAAAACTATTCATTATACACAACAAATGTACTCAGAGGTCGAATTTCACCAAAGTACTGAAGCATTTGCCATGCCACCCTGTCCCTTTGCCTTCTCAAATTCACTTCTAATGAAGGGAATCTTTGCCATGCCCTTTTTTCCCCAATTGCCCCAGAGAAAACTCACATTTGCTGGTGTGCCCCTGTTATGTAATCAAAACTGCCTTAGGTGACCCCCCCCCCCCTCCCAACAAGATGCAGAAAGTTAACAAGCAGAAATGTAGTGGATGAATCATCTTGTAATCAGCGAGCATGATATACATAGAGCACATGTATCAGAAACCATTTTGTCTCAAATTTCTTTACTACTTGGTTTTTTCTTTAAAGTCTTTTTGATATTTTCTAAATAAGGATTGGTGGGATAGAAAAAAAATATACCTGTTTACTGTCTTAGACTGTGCTGTTTTTTCACAATACAGGTTATATTTTTAAAAATGTAGATATGCTTTCAAGTTTATTTATCTCGAAAGTTCCAGAAGTGTAAAAGCTACTACAAAAAGCAAACCTTTTAGGGGCTAATAATGTATTTGAATGTCTTAAGAATTATATAAATTCAGGGCTTCTAGAATTTTTTTTAAATCCACTAGCCATGGGATCAGTGATTTTCAAAATTCACTAGCCCTACCTCCTAACACTACAAAGTAAAACTCAAACTTGACAATCAGATTGACTCGCTAATTTTGCACAGAAAACAAAATCCATTACAAAAAAAGTATGTGTCTGTTCCTTGATTCACTGTAAGATTAGTGTCATCGTTTTCAAAAACAAAAGAACACAATAGATCTATCACTGTATCAGGTGGCGACAAGTGTATTTACAAATTTGCCACGTGCGATTCATCTCAGACTCAGCGGATGACGACTAAAAACTAACAATCTAGAGTAAAATAATCATTACCTTCAATGTAAAAGATAACGATAAATTAATTACTTATAATAAATGTATTTTAACGATAAAAAAAAACAGAAAAGTTTTATTTATTTCAACCGGAAGCTATTCGGCACTTCCCGATATTACGTTTTTTTGCAGATTACGCTAGCAAGCTATTTGACGTCTTACAGGCTAATAATAGGCGATCTTTATTTATCGAAGAGTATTTGGAGCGCTTGTTTTTACCAGAAGAAAAAAATCGCTGTTAAGAAGCCATTCGGCACACTTCGGGATATTACGACATCTTGTCGAAAAAAACTGAAATTGTTAGCTAACAGTTATTTAATATGTTCCAGGCTAATAATAAGTCAGACTTTATTTATCCAAACAAGTATGTCTAGCATTTTAGTTTAAAAAAAAAAAATATTGAAATTCTACTAGCCATCGGGCTAGTGGAATGTGATTATTTGGTAGCCCAACCACAAAAACCACTAGCGTCGGGCTATCGTAATCTTGAAGCCCTGAAATTCATACTTGCCTACAATATTTATCTTTTTGTTCATTTAAAAAATAAAAATATTTCATTTGAAAATTAATGAAATAATTATGTTTGCCTTTTTCTCCATCACCAAATTCTTTTTAAGTAGCTTCCTATACAGGGCAGGCAATCATTATATTAAGAATTTAATTATAGTTCATTTGCCCAATGGTAAGTTAGACACTGTGCATTGGTTATTACAATTAGTCATTTTTAATCCTCAATTTTATTTCAATTTAAGGACTTCAGGGTAAACAAATCTGTAAACCAAGTAATAAAAGAAAAACAGTCTTACAACAGGGGTTACAATATTCGATCAACTGGTTGGTGATGGCAATGACATTTTAAAATTTTACTCCTACAAAGAATAGTGTTCATGGCTCTCGCTGGACTTTCTCCACTGGGAGTCAATCGAGAGTTTTGGTGAAATCCTGGAAGTCACATAATAGGATTTTAAGTAAAAATTCAAAACATGAGAGTCACTATCCAAGTTACATGCTCCAAAAGACACTTTTTGAGGTCAGTGAGAGCCCTAAATGTTAATAATGTCTTATTACACTCATCCCAGTAGACAACTCCAGCAATCAGCCTCTATACATTATTTCAACCCTTACTACACGTCCGTAAAATAAGGAACTACCATTAGAGAGCTAGACAGATAATGTGACAGTAGTAAGCAAAAACAAGACTGAGAAAAACAGCTGCAGAAAGAATGCTAGGCAAGTTTACCTGAAAAGTGTTAATAATATAAACTTGATAACCAATTTTAAAAGTTATGGAAGAGTTGGGGGAATAGTGTACTTCATTTGTGTTTAGAGTGTAAGGTACTGTCAAACCACCCATCTATCTAATGGAAGATACTTTATGATGTTCCACGAAAGAAAACACAGCAAAAAAAAGGATTACAAAATGTTTCATAAACCACCCCCAAAAAATGTTCCGGGTTTTATTAAAAACAATGATGGGCCAAAACTAATATACTACATATATTAATAATAATAAACAATATTAACAGTTAGAGAATTTCACTAATGATCAAAAGTATAACTTTCGGGAAATCCATAATAAACAAAAAGCTATAAAACAACATATACGACTCCACCTCACGTGATCATTAGACATCCGCCATATTGGAATTTTAGATTTCTTTATTAATTCTCAAATTCATCATCTACAAATCAACTAAATGTGATAGAACGACAAACAAATAAAATATAAAACCTGTTCAATATGTTGTTCAATGGCCTGTACTATTTGTGGAGCATTCTGCTCTTCTTCTTCTGCCAGCATGGTCAGCATATTGATTAAAGGTTTACTGTTGAACTTCAGATCGCCCAACGATGACCTATAGCTTTCACCTACGTCGTCAGCCATAGCCTTTAACTGGATAGTGCCTTATGTACGTGAACTTTCTAACTCAAACCACCAACCAATTATATATCATAACGAAAACAAAATGAATAAAACAAACTAAAAAATATCGTCAAAACCTCGTCCCGAACCTTAACGCGTCAACAATACTTCAGCAACAATGGACGGCGAGGCAATGATTGGCTAAAGGAGACCGTCTCCTCTAAAAACGTTAACCAATCAGATAACCGTTTGTATAATAGAATAATGTTACCATGAAACACTCCTCTGGAACGGACTAGATACATTGATTAAATACGGACATCACCTTCATAGACTATTTAAAATATTTACAAGTTAACAAATAGTTACAAAAAAATTTCAACTGTACATACAAATGAAGCGACACAACAATAAAACGGTATCGGGTCGTTTCGCCCTTATTCCTGTCGCACTGGGTCGTTTCGCCCCCACCATGGAGTCGATTTGCCCCTCTTTCAGGATACTTATATTTGTTGTTTGTAATAAATGATATTCATCTTACTGGTTGTTTGTTATGAATCAATTTCATTTGGAGTGCGAGATATTGAGAATACCATTTATATGTTTATAGACTCCCAATATATACAATTAATGTCCCTCCCCCAATTATACCATTCAAGAAGGATTATAGGATGTGTGTGCAGAGTCTCCCTTTGGCCCATTGATCATGCATCTCAATAGCAATATTTGATATACCTGTTAATGTTCAAAATGTGATATCTCGTTAAGTTTTAATGCTGAACAAGGCGCGGATGCAGGATTTCTGAAAGAGGGGCCAAATGTGGATTTCTGAAAGGGGAGGTCCAAAGGTGGTGAGTGAATAGAAATAGGTGAAAAAAGGTTAATTTCCACGTCTTTCCACTCGAAAAAGTGTTTTTAAAAATCGAGAAAAGGGGAGTCCTGACCCGCTGGACACCCAATGGATTTGCTACTGTAGATGGTTGATTTTGTTGTCAAATGAAAGCTAGGATAATGCAGAATAAAAGTAGCTAGTAAATATATTACTTACCGTAAATGTTTTTGTTAAAAAGAAAATATCATAAATATCTAGGAAGCTCCCGGCTCCGTCTACCCCCTCCCCCCATTTCCGGGATGCGATTGTCGCCCATACCACAATAATAAATTTGCTTTAAGTATTTAAAAAAACAAAAACATTTATGTTTTTGGTAATGGAGGGACATTTTATGAAATGACATAGCATTATTTTGTAGCTTGTAACCACTAATTATTTATAATACTTATGAGTGATAATGCAAATTATATCTGTAAAGAAAGATATGGTGTGCTATTTAAAGTTGTTATATTTATATCATACACATTAGTTGACTGTACATGATTATTTAAAAAAGGCTTGAATTTATTAAACAAATGATAAATTATGTGTTTGTTTTGTTATATGTTTTATTCAAAATAGTTTTGCATGCATTTTCAACTGGCTTACAATAAGGGCTAAACCTCTCTTAGGGAGAAACGACTCGGCACAAAGGGCGAAACGACCCATCAGAGGGGTGAAACGACCCAGTGCGAACGGGAATAAGTGCGAAACGACTCGGATGCGAACGGGTTTTAGGGCGAAACAACCCGGGTTCCAATAAAACAACATTTTAATCAAAGATATCCATTCACTGTATTGTTGCTATAGACTAAACAAAATAAAAGGTGTCATCTAAAATTTATGACGTGCATTTTATTAAACTCATCACAGCCAAAAACCTAAAAAGAATTACGGTACTGACTAGTCCAAAATGGACGGGCGGCTTATTGATTATTGATTGGCATCCCATTTGATTGCATTATTGATTGGTTAATGCAATAAGCATTAAGTTCCTGAACTAGGTATTGATAAATATGTTGCCGCCACATGTTTTAAAAAAAAAAAAGCAGGTTTTTTTCCCTAGAAACAAAAGCAGTGTTAAGGTTGGGGAGCCTTAAATCTCTGATTTACAACATATAAATACATACTAAATGTATAATATAAATACATAATTTAAAAATATACATACTAAACGTATAATATAAATACATAAATTAAAAAAAATTAAAATACAGCAGCACATTCTTTTAATTTTATCATAAATGAATATGGTTACCTACATTTTATTTATACGTATTTTTTTTCTGAGGACAGGGTAATGCTGAGAAAAACAAGGTTGTAGGGGGGGAGAAAGAATTGGCTTTAGTATTATAGTGGTGGTTAATAAAGAGAGAAACATAGCTAAAAGAAAAAAGAAGGTGATTAATGAAAAATTATAGCGATTATAATACTATCATGGTTTGGATGGAGTAATAATAATAAAGATAAAACAAGAATATTGTTTGTACAATTAATACTGTAGACATTTTTGTATTGCTAATAAGATCAAAGTTGTTTCTGGTGTTTTTTGTTTTGTTTTGTTTTAATCGAAGAGATTTAGCCATTTGGACCATTCGATGTTAAATTTATTATATTCACAGTTTTTAAAATAGATATATTTTTTTATTTGAAATTTCTTTTGTAGAACAACTTTCAAAGTATTAATACATAGATGTCTTTTAACCATTTTCATTGAATAAATATAATATTTAATATTGATAATTAACCAGTTTA
>JAULBS010141150.1:0-12718 GCA_032355785.1 Symmetromphalus regularis | reverse complement strand
AACATATGTTTAACATAACGTATGTTCAACATATGTTTAACATATGTGAAACATATGTTGCCAATTCACATGTGAAAGATATGTGGCTATTTTTGCTGTGTATTTACAATGCGCATACAGTATTCCTTTAAAATATGTCGGAGGTGCGCTCACACTTAACTAAGTATCAACATTTGTGTTTGAAACCTAATAACCGATAATTGGTGAATCGATGTGCTTTGGTGGTGTCGTTAAACAAAACAAACTAACAATATATGATATTTTAATGATATATGACTAAATATTAGCTTCATACAAGCCCATAGGGCGGATTTTAAAAGTTGGGGGATTCCTTTTTCAAAGTGCGTGTGTGGTGGGGTGGGGGAGGGGTAGGTGTCTCATTTTAATGGGTGTATAAAATGTGTTGTGTGAAACCACTAATCTTTATCCGGAATAAAAACTGGCGAAAAAAGTGGGGTTGCGCCCCCTATCCACCCACACTACACCCCCCCCCACGACTCCTACGCGCCTGTGATATATTTTATTTTTATTTATTTACAAAAAAAATTGTAATACGAAGGGAGGATGTTTTTTGTTGCTGACGTCAAAAGGAAAACATTTTGCTCACAGCCAATGTAAGTCGGATAATGTCATTCATCATCATATATAATAAAACAAGACGTATTATTTAGACATTAATTGACTGTCATTCAAAGTACAAACTTTGACAACAATCTATTGAGAAAAGTTCCGTGAAAATCATTCTATGTTATATGTTATTAGAAGGAAAGAATCTGAAGATACAAATTTAATAATTTTGTAAAGGACGTTCATAACAAAGATTTAAGACAAAAGTATCATTATTATTTTTTTTTAGTAAAGGACATTCAAAAGTCAAAGACTGAAAACAGTACTTTTATTATTTCGTAAAGGACGTTTATAACATATACAGATTGAAGAATAGAGGGTAGGTGTGTATTTTTATATATTTTTTCTCTGTAATGTCACCAGTTCGTAAATATTATATATTAGTCTCGATCGTGACATTTGAAAAATGAATTTATTACAAAGAATATAATAAATTATAAACGTGTGTCATTATTATTCATTTTCTGGTTCCAGTTTAGTTAATACCGATAAACATTTCCAATTATATTTGTACTCTGATATTAATATTTTAAATATTCAACGTTTATCCATAGGACCTTCGGGCATACGATGTATCTGTCCATTTGGTTTGACAGGAAACACCTTTTATACATATACAAATATTTCGTCTAACTTTAATAGCCAGATATTTTAGCAACATTTTCTTTCTTTTATTTAGCTAGGTTATTTAATTATGATCTTATTGTTATGGGAATAGAGATATATAAATAGTAAAATAATTGAGCCTCAATTTTGACCATGATGGGTATATTACAGCTTCTATTCCTATTGATGGTTTACATTTTGACAACGCTGCTCTACAACATTGATTTATTAATCATCGACTATTTGATGTAAACATTTGGTACTTCTGATACGTTAATTTGACAGGAAACTTGCTATATATTTTTCATATGCAGCAAAAAGATACATACTGACAGGAAAGTTCACGCTACGGCCTATGATAAAACAGACGTAGGGAAGTGAGGTGAAGTATTTTTTATACGGGTCCACATCCAATTTGTCTCCCCCGGGTCCAATGTCCTAAGACTAGGGCACCGGGCCCAGGGCAGAGGTTAGTGTTAGTAGGAGACTCGAAACCCGCTGCTTTATTCTATAGGGAAGTAGTTGGAACGGGAATAAAACCAATCCGTGAATGAGTTCACCAAGGGTATTCAGTCCAAAGTAAAGTCAAGTTAGTTTTATTTAATGACGCCTCTAAGCACATTGGTTTTTATTCTTATCATCGGCTGTTGGACGTCAATTATATGGTAATTCTGACATATTTATTTAGAGGAAACCCACTGACCACGTAGGCTACTCTTTCCGATAAGCAGCAAGGGGTCTTTTATATCCATCGTCCCACAGACAGGACTGCACATATCACAGCCTTTGATTAACCAGTTGCGGACCACTGGTTGGAACGGAAAATAGCACAAACTGCAATTAAGTCAATTGAGAAGGATTGATCCGATGACCGACCGCTTCACAGGCGGACACGCTACTGTTTGAGCTACGTCCCGATCTGGTATTCAGTCCAATGACCAAACCAACTCGGGTGAATGCTCTAATGATTTAGCGAGATGTCTCTAAATATTGATGGAGGTAATCTAGTTTTTTACGTCTGGCGCTTTACATATTATCTTTTTAGTCCTGACAGTAAGAATTCAAGAAAAAGCAGGCCGAGTGATCCGGAATCCCCCTTTTCTGTTTTTTTTTCTTTTTAAAAATATATTTTCGAAGAGGAATGACGTGAAAATTAACAATTTTTCCCCTTGTCCTATTCACCCATCACTTTTTTGGACTCCTCCCTTTCAGAAATCCTGTATCCGCGCCTGACTGGTATATCTTTTTCATCGTTCGTTGTAACGAATGTCTTTTCGTTAAGTAGTAACGAGTATCCTTAATTTGTCGTGTAGAATTTCTATGTAAAGATAGGTCAACCATTTGAATGAATATGAGGTAATTTTCTATTTTGGGAGATTCCAGAAATCAAACATTTTAACATAGGTTATTTTAAAAATTGATTTGAAACTGAAAAATGTCAAAGCAGATTCTGAAATTCTTGGGATTCCATGTATGTGACAAATCCCGTTAAAGTATTTGCTAAAACAGTAATATATTTATCCTTACATGGAGTCGTACGACGTTTTGGAATTCATTACCAAAAATAAATATTATACATTGTATTTTTAAAAAAATATTTAATTCATAATTATGTTGCACAAACTGACATACCATTACACGTACTTTTAAAATACAAGTGATACAATATCAATGGATACGAACACATACTTTTCATTTAAAGCGGGTAGTTTTAGGTAGCAGTGACGAGAGAGAAATTATAACGTTACATGCTAGCTTTCGAGATACTGGAATCAAATCTCAGTCGAGGTATAATCTCAGTATCGGTGTAACAGAATTTTGTTCCCCCGAATATTTGTTCCCCTAGGGAATGTACTAATTAGAGTGAACGTACAAAGTCCATTAACACCAGGGAGCATGTTGCACAAGTTCTCATCTTGTTCCTTAACCCTCTGAGCCCTAGGAGCAGATATATCAGCTTCAGATTATACCTTTGATTCGCACGTTGTTTGTGTTTTTTGGGGGGCGGGGGGAGAGATGGTTCAACCTTTTTGTAATTTTACTCAAGAGTGTACCGTTAGCAATTCTTCCTTCAGATTGTCACATGTACTAACAAATTTATGATATAATTTGTAAAAAAAAAAAATCCACTAGTGATTTCAACAATTTGATTGAAAGAATTGCATATCACGTAGTGGGGAACAAATATTCGGAAGGGGGACAAATATTCCCGAATATTTGTTCCTAGGGGGTACGAATATTAGTTCCGGGTACAAATATTCGGGGGAACATTATATTCTCTGACACCGGCTCCTACCCAGAGTAAGTGCTCAGTGGGTAAGTGGATACCACGTATACATATCAGTTGTTTATAACTGATTTATCAAAGGCTGCAGTTTGTGCAATGCTGTCTGTGTGATAATGCATATAAAAGATCCCTTTCTGCTTATAGGTAAGGGTCGTCACACTAGTGTGATGACGGCGTTTGGTTTCGTCTCCTGAACATCATGATTTAACCTTAATTGGATATAAGCACGAAACTAAGTATAACCAACCAAGAAGTTAGAAGAAAATTGATATTTTTTACCTAACATCTACAGAGCAGGATAAACCGCCTGTTTACAGAAATGCTTGAGCAGGACCACTTATACCACATGTACGACTGTTTATTCTTGAAAAGAAATGAAGAAAGGAAGAGCGATTAAATTATTAGGAACTGTTTACTTTAATCAGTTTATAATAATGTTTTGCATCTGTTTGGGTGATAATAAATTATGATTCATACAAATGGCATTGAGTCACTGACCGTCACTGACCTGAACGTGTTTGTTTGTAATTAATGTTTGTTAAACAACTTAATTAGAGGTTGTTGTTAGCGGTTGTCAAGTACATGTTTGTTGTTTCTTTCAAATTAAAAAAATAAATAATAACATGATGATGATGGTGGAGTTATGAAATAAAATGAAATGAAATAAAATAAAATTAAATGATATGGAATAAAATGATATAAAATGAAATGAAACAAAATAAAACAAAACAAAATCCAGTATCTTCTTAAACGCACAATTTACAATCATAACTTCCGAACATCCAGTTATATTTATTTCATAAAATAACAAAACACTACAATGCACAGGATATATTTGTTTAACAACCATCACTCTCCCAAACGCGCACACACACACACACTCACACACACACACATTCACACACACTCACACACACACAAATAAAACAACCAAACAAAAACAAACACAAAAATAATCATCGGCTATTGCGGCAATGCACAGGAATAACTAAAGACTGGCGTACTGTTTCGTCTATCACATCTGACAAGACGTGTACGACCGTACAGTGCAGTGTAAGTGCATCTCACACAAAATAAGTCACACTGCTATAACTTTGCTGACAGCTTGAGGGATGATACGGGATCTATCAATCCGACAGGTAAACGCGAGGGGCAAGAACGGATATAGTTGGCAACTTACCTCGAGGAAAATGCACATGGTTTGGAAAGCTTAAATCTATAGTAAGTATACACTTCATACAAAATCTGGAGTGGCCGACATTTTCTTTGGTGAAGTATATTGTTTGTATTTGAGTCATATGGATGATTGTAATATTAGTTTGATGAACTTGTAATGTGTTCATTTTACAATCTTAAATGTAGGTTTGATCATCTTTTATATGTACATGTATACATTATTTTCAATACATTATGATTTTAAAGAATGCGATTAACTTGATGCCAATTATTATTATTTAATAATACCAAAGAATTCCGTAAAAGTACAAAATTAATATAGGTTATTATATATATGTGTATATTTTAATTAAATGTATTAAAACACATTATTTTGATTTGTAGTTTAATAGTTACATACATTAACAGCTTTCGATTAATCTTTGTGTTTGACAGGCACCTGTAATACACAATGATTAACCACCTATTACCTATATTGTCGGTACAGATGACACTAAGTAGACAGTAATTAAACAGCGGTTATTATATGGTTGACTCATAAGAGTTCTGAGTTCTGACTATAATAATACGATTGGCTAATTTCATCAGTGACCCAGCATCCCCTTTTTATTCCCCATGGATGCCCACTTACATTATATCTTCTGGCGACATCAATATCTGATAACATGATAATTTTCATCATACACACCGCTTAAATAATGCCGCTTTTATATATCTGACATGTAGTCTTCATAAAAAATAAATCCCCACACTGCCTAAATATAGATTTGTTTTCTATGTATACAACCTCTAGATATATTATTGTTTCTATAGATAGCTAAGTATAGAGTAGACTATAATAATACGGCCTAACGCATAATGCACAGAATGTTTTCTAAATAAAGCTTATGTATAGAGGTGTAGTTTTTGTATCATTGAGCTCAAAAGGGATCGTTCCCCTCAGTAGACTTATTTGGGTAATGTTTCCTCCAAGCATGTGGTCCATTTCTGGAGTAACAAAGGACGTGGTATTATTGTCATGTCAGTGGTAAAGTGCATTATAAAAGATCAATGCTGCTAATTACAAAGACGACTAGCTTAACCATTAATAGCCACGGTGTGTTATGGAAAGGAAAGGATTGTTTTTTAACGACATTCCAGCACATTGTTTGTTCAACGGATATTAGGTTACAAACACATGGTGTTTTGCGACTCATGGTCATTAATAGAAGCCCGCTACTGACACAATGCAACTCTTTCCAGTCAGCGGTAAAGTATTTTTTATATACGCTATCCCACAGACAGACAGGATAGCACGTACCACGGCCTTTGATAAACCAGTTGTAGACCACTGATCGGTGATCCTTGCGGAGCACTCACGCTGGGTTGGAGTCGGTATCGAGATTACAATACAAATGTCTCTAATAAGATTAGATCGCAGTATCTGCCAACTGTGATCCCGACAACGTACCCACTACGCCACAGGTCCGATTAGTGTGTGTTTGAGTGTCGTTAAACACAATCCTTTCTATTTTTCTCATGTATGATACTGCAGGTACAGAGAAATAAATATAAATAAGCAACACCTGTCAACAAAATCTGCATCACACCAATTTCCTATATGTCGTAATTCGATGAGGTATTTATTAGTGTATGTGGGGGAGGGGGGAGGGTGGGTGTCAATACGTACTGCCTATAATTAAACTTTGAAAATGCAAACGTGTTATCATGTTCAAGACTGCATCTTTTCACACGATAAATTGCTAAGGATCTATAAGTAAACTATGAGGACCGCACTCAAGAATCACTGTCAAAAAGGTTCATGAAAGTTGGGTGTATCCTGTCCTAACGGTGATACTCGTCATAAGCCATTCAGTGTGTAAACTATAACAGTGTAGTTGTGTAAAATCTAGTATGTATACTAGTCAGAAGTAAACTTACAATAAAGCCCTACCAAATGTTATATGCTAAACCCGAATAGTATAAGAAGGAAATCTATTTAGTTTTACACAAATGGTTTCTACAAACACATTAAGAGTTGCTTCCACGTTTTATAGTTAATCACTGTGTGAAAATATAAATCAATGTATGTACCTCCTGCCTGGAAAGTAGATGCTGAAAGAGAAACCACTTTAGGTGTCTTCAGAAAATAATGGTGTCAAAGACAAACGAAAGTTGTTTTAGACTTGCACTAAAAAGGGTTTTATCAGATGTCAAAATACTAAGATGTTCCCCCACACTATAAGGAGTGCAGACAACTGTGTCTGTGATTTGTAGTAATCAGTAATATGTCGCATTGTTTATCGATCGTCATTATCTATAACTTATAAGGAATAATAACAACCAAAGCAACCAAAGCAGCCGTTAATTTGAGAAAGAAAACAAATTAAAAATAAAAATAAACCCACAAAAAACATAAGACGTATTACGTTTCAATAAAAATTATTTTACAGATATTACTTGAAACAATCAATACATTAATCAATTTTAGTTTTTATTTTGTATCTATTACTTGTTTCCTTGGATCTAAATATGTATTTGTGTCATCAACATATTGTTTAATGGAGTTTTCCTAGTACTTTATGCGTATACATTTACTACTAGACTATTTCCACATTAGTACACCAAAACCTCTACAAATACTCAGAATAAGCATAGTGAGAGGTGGTCACCTTGTCTATAGCTATGTTTAATCTTAAGGCACTGGTACTATTTACTTTTTTATGAAAATACATTTTATTATGTATACTGTTGCATATTATTATAATATTTTAATATAACGAAATACCATTAAAGCGAATTAAAGTTCTTTATATCCATTACTTACTTCAAGGGCAGCAATATGCACAAAACTAAACAAACTGTATTTATGAATATTTGCGAGTTTTGGATAAGTATTATATAGTTTTCTTTCTCAATATCCGACGGGCATTACACCTGGACATAGGTATGCCACCATATTGATGTACAAATTTGGAAACCTTCTGACAGGTACTAATTAATCGAGATGATAGTGTCGCCAGAAGGAATATAATTTCCATGTGCTAGACGTTTAATGGAAAATCAAAAACTTCTGCAGGGTATGATCAAGTATATAGGTCAAGAAACCACTAAGAATGTTTAAAGTTTTGCCCATGAGGTAAATTTATCTTTAAAGCTAAATAATCTTATAGAAATGAGAAAGGTCAGTTTCATTTTCTATATTTAATTTTTAAATTTAATTTATTTCTATTTTTAATTTTATCGGTGCATTCATCCCAGTAGTAATATTGGACGCAGAATCCAAAATGTTATAATTTAGTTTCATCTGAGACAAAGTGAACTCCGTGTCAGTTTTATGTAGTTTTATTTGCTGAATCATATTCCAATAGAGGTCAGATTTTGAAGGTGTGGGGAAGATTGACAGAGGTCATAATAGGTCATTGTAATTAACATCATTTCCATTGACAGATATAGAGTATCTCATAGTTAGTTCTAAAGCTATTAAGGTCGGTTAAATATTTCTCTTGATGTATTTTTTATTTTGATACGGTAAACAACTTTGAGGCCTATATTTTTGTGAAATTTATAAAATTATTTAGTATGGCCTAAATGGCATTTAACCCGTTTCCGAATTGCTCTATATATGTAATTGTGCTCATGTTGTTTTAATTTAATTTTTATATTGATTTGTCCTTTATAATCTAATAGCACCGGCTAATTATATATTTACACACACTCACACACACACACACACACACACACACACACACACACACACTCACACTCACACTCGCTCGCGCGGATCCACTCCCACACACATACACACACAAACAAACTAACTAACTAACAAACACGCACACGCATACGCACACACACATTTTTGAGCTTATTGCTTCCCTAGAAGTAGGGGCGGCGGAACATCATACTCTCTTACTGAATATTTCCAAGTTTATCTATTTAAAGATCCAGATATAACATACACAAAATAATTTTTCTAATCAAATTCAAAATGGTTGCCACACAGTCTAAGATTTAAAATGAAGCACACATTACAGAAAATTTAATATTCATTCGAAATAATCGACTGAATAGGTATGCTCTAACATTAAATAATTTAGATGAATTCAAAACAGTTGGGGAAACAGAAGAATAGATATGAAATAAACCAGGAAAATATATTCCGAATGGTGAAATATTTATAGTATTCTAGATACTGCTGCTTTAAACTGTTTTTCTGTTTTATTTCAGAAAATGTTGGATATGCGCGTGTTGTTCGTGATATGTTCCCTTGTAGTGGCTAATGTCTACTGCCGCCAGACTAGAGGTGAGCATGTTACTAAAGGATTTTGTAATAGGTCTATAATCAGTTTCCTTGCAAATTGCTCTGTGCTTATAAAATTTGAAACGTATTGCATTCACGGCTGGAAATTTTAATATAATGACATTACACTACAAATTGCATTGGACTCTTAATATAGTGCATGTAAAAGATCCCTTTTATAGAATAGATTAGCCTTATTCTGCTACGGCAGTGGGTTTCGTATTTCCTACTAAAATTAACCCTTCTCTTAAACAACCAGCACAGGCAAACAAGTTGATTGCCCAGTACAGCGTGAGTGAATCTCGTTTCGATATAAGTAAAAAAAAATACATTCAACTAACAAAAACATTTTAAGTAAACTTGAAAGCACAGCTGGAATAAATGCTATTTTTATATTTGTTATTATCTTAGGGAAACATAAATACATTGCTAGCATTTGTCTTCTTCAAAATATTGTTGGCCATCTTTATTTCAAGATGGCAGCCAGGCTCAATGGTTCAGTAATCTTGTGTGACCTATTATATTACTGTATGGTATTAAACATCCCTAGGGATGGAGCAAAGATACCCACTGCCGGGAGAGTAAAGTTAGTATTCAAAATTATTATCAATGCATGTCTGAGTATGTAACTACATATAATCTGCACTATTAATGATGCGGGTTGGGGCGGGTGCCGACAATAGGCCTCTGACACACTATAATATTTTTGTTATGCATAAAAAAGAACACGTAGCTACAAATAAAATATGTTGTTGAACCTCTAACATAAACTGACGTGGTTATATAGGTATCATTACTGTTATTGCATATTTCAGGACTTGCATTCCAAACACGGCCTAAACCATCCGCCTGCAGGTCTATGTGTCGCATGCCGATAGTACCAAGACTGTGTCATGCCCAGTGTCAGATTCTGAGGCAATACCACCACAATGCCTTCCCAACCAAGGATCTCTGTCAGGTATGTTAGTAACATCATCTTATAGGGTATTATATTGATATTGTTATTCATTGTTGAAAGTGTACCTCTTTGCTCATCGACTTAAGACCTTGAGGGTAATAAATATTTGTATGACAATAGCGAATCCAGAGGCGGGTCAAGGGGGCCAAAAACCTCTCCACTCTTACTAGAATTTTGTGTTTTTTTACATATATTTTCCGAGTGGAAGGATGTGAAAATTAACTATTTCTCCCCAGTCCTATTCATCCATCACATTAGGACAGCCCTTTCCAGAAATCCTACATCCACTCCTATATGACTAGTGTTCATACCCTAACCTAGTGCAAAACGTATCACAATACTGTTAAAGGTATCCAGTTAATTAAACACATGTTTAACCATCATCAATAGATGCCTTTTAATTTTTCACTATTTTCGCTTTATATATTTAGTTAATTTAAAGAAAAAAAACCCCACACATATTTAAAATTAATCATAAATGTTACTATGTCCCATACGTGTCTATTCTAAAATGTGATAAACATATTTTAGGAATTGTTTATATTTAGATAGCATAAATAATAGATATAATTATAACTGCTAAAACTATTCTTCTTATTCCTATTATTATTATTATTATTATTTTTTTTTAAATATAAAGTTTATTATCATGAACTGCATTATTGTTATTGTTATTAGTATTGTTGTTGTTGTTTTTTCAGACGAAGAGATGTCGTCCAGGCAGCAGATGCAAGCTATTCGGCAGTCGCCCTGTATGTATCCCCATTCCAAAAGGTATGGAATCTCTTAAATCACGTGAGAAAATATTCCTTGAGTAATATTTAATTTTTTGTTCAGTAACTACTGGATCTGTCATAATAAATAAGGTATCATTCTATTAGCTACCGTCTGTCTGTGGGAAATTGCATGTAAAAGATCCCTTGCTGCTAATCGGAAAGAATAGCCTCCGTGACAGGAGCGGGTTTCCCTTTAAGTCCTAAATCATCTTTCTAATCAGATTAATTGAAAAAACATAAATACTTATTTAACCTATGGTCGACAACAAATCAGTTTGCCTATTGTCGGCAGATTATATTGGACTAGTTTAACTCCATGCAATTAGTATCAGTTATGCAACAATAATGTTATTTTATCATTAAAGCAGTATTTAAAATACCGACATCTGAAGTAAAAATAATATGCATTTAATATGTTTCTGATCAAGCGAAATATAACGGCCATTTTATGAAGACTATAATGTGTTGTAAATGAGACACTTTATAAACATTAAATTTATAATCATATAGTGACGAATTAATCAAATTATTATTTCAGCTTGTTTGGAACATGTCGATCAAGGATTGTGTCTTCAGACCTTTTACCGCTACTTCTACAACAAAATAACCGGCAAATGTGAAATGTTTGTTTACGGAGGTTGCGATGGAAACGCCAATCACTTCGGTTCATACAGCCATTGCGCTCAGATGTGCTTAAACGACTAACTGTGACGTCATAGACCCTCTACCTCACGTGACTAAAGATGATGAACTAACAAAATCTGTTTCTTTTTGTGTTATTCTAAACATTTCGTTGATAACTTGAAAAATTTGATGTCATGCATTCAGTAAACATTTATTAAAAATGGTAATGCAATGTACAGTCAAATTTCGTTATTTGAAAGTTCAATGGATACAACAATTAAGTTCGATATAGTCATAGGCAATTTTTTATTTTAAATACTTTATTCTTTGTTTTTAAGACTATACATGGGAATATCTACATTTCGAGAAATAAAGGATTTGCATTTAAATGATCACAACTGGGACTCGAGATTAATGTGTTCGAGATAACAGTGTTATTGATTGTGATATGTTTTATTCAGAAAAAGCCGAACGTTAACATCGAGATACCTAGTTATTTGTAATTAAAAGGTTCAAAACAACAAAATTTGACTGTAGATAATTTGTAGATAATTATAGTTAGTGTATATTATACTTGTTTTAGCTAATGGCAATGTTTTTGTTATATTGGTAACCTATACACATATATAACGTAACTATTATTTTACTTGATATTTTTGTAAATTGTGTTCGGGTTGGCGAAGTGTTTGTATAATTTACTGTACTGGTTTATCGTTTGAGTTTAAAAAACAAACAAAAAAAAACATAAAAAAACAACGTTAAAATAGATGAATAAATGTACATGTAATTAAATCTACAGAACAGTTATTATTCAGAACAAGTATACGTGTATTAATTTTGACAACGACGTCTCTATTTATCGACGCCTCTAGAGCACATTGATTTTTATCTTATCATCGACTAGTGGATGTCATACATATGGTCATTTTGACATATGTCTTTAGAGGAAACCCGCTTTCGCCACATAGGCTACCTTTTCCGATAAGCAGCAAGGGGTCTTTTATATGCACCGTCCCACGAACAGGACAGCACCATCTGTGGACCATTGGCAGGAACGGAAAATAACCCAAACTGCAAATGAGTCCACTGAGAAGGATCGATCCGACGACCGTAGCTTCACAGATGGACACTCAACCGGTTGAGCTACATCACGTTTCCCAATATTTTGACAAATAAAATCACAACAAAAAATATAAAACATTACGCAACATACGACTGAAAGAGTCCAAATTCGGAATCAGACCCGTCCAGACAAGTATAAATTAATATAATGCATTTTTTTTTTTTTTTTTTTTTTGTCATTGGTTTATAATAACATATATTGGTAAATTATATTTGTTAAAATGTTGTCTCTCTTTCTTTTTTTTTTGTTGTTTGGGATT
>JAULBS010141139.1:0-12718 GCA_032355785.1 Symmetromphalus regularis | reverse complement strand
AAACATTTCGTACCAATTTATTTCGCCCAACGAGTAGTTCCTATATTTAAATTTTAAAATTTTAAATGTGAAAAAAATCTATCGACTCGACATGGAATTCCCTATACCATGGTTCAGTTAAAATGTTTTGCGTGATATGAAAACGTGATGTAGTATAACAAATACATATAAGTTTCATCCGTAATCAATATTTAGACCACAAAGCCCCTTAAATTCCGTGGGACTGGGTCTTTAAGTATTTATTATTTCTCGTTCCAACTAGTAGACCACAACTGGCGTTAAAAGGCCGTGGTAACTGCTGTCTTGTCTGAAAGCGCATAGAAAAAGATCCTCACTGATTATCGTATCCTAAATGGTGGTAGCTGGTTTCTTCAAAACACCATGAGTTGCAAACACACGTATGTTTGACACCTGACAACAGGGTGCAGGATGTAGCTCAAACGGTAGCGTGTTCGCCTGTGAAGCGGTTGGTTATCGGATCGATCCTTATCAGCAGAACCATTTGCAGTATAGGTTATTTTCCGTCCCAACCAGTTGTCCACAACTGGCTCGTCAAAGTGTCGTGGTATGTGCTGTCCTGTCTGTGGAATGGTGCTTACGAAAGATCCCTTTCTGCTTATCGGAAAGAGTAGCCTATGTGGCGACAGATGGTTTCCTCGAAATAAATATGTCAGAATGATCATAATGATTGACGTCCAATAGCTGATGATAACATAAATATCAATATGCTCTAGAGGCATCGATAAATAAAACAAACTTTACTTTTTTTTTAAACCAGTCCTTTTTCTTAAGTATTTTATTTAGAAAACCAATAAACATCATAATTAGTTTCTGCATCTCTGGTCCTCAACTGTTTCTTGCTCAGTCGATACGAGTGATATTATAATTGTCACTCACCACGATTATAATTTTAAACTGTTATAAAACAGAAGCACAGTTCATCTTGATTTTCATTTCTGTCTGTGTGTCTGTGTGTGTTTGTATGTGTATGTGTGTGTGTGCGCGCGCGCGCGTGTGTGTGTTCTGGTATTATCCATTTAAATGAACATAAAAAAGTTAACTATTTTATACCTCCATAGAAGCAAGTCTCGTAATTATGAAGTTTTCAAATTGTTAGACGACAATATTTTGTATAACGTTAGTAAAATTCAATTAGTATATAAATTTTGGAGATAATATCAATAATGGATAAAAAGGATATTAAGGAAAATAATACCTTAAATAAAATCTTCAATAATTAAGGCAAACCAGGATGTTTCAACCTCTTTTTATTGTCATTGATGTGTAAGCTCCTGACAACAAAATGGTCCACATAATTATGACGTGTTTCCGATCGGGCCAAAACTCTATTATAGCTGACCCTTCGAAATTGATATTCCCCAGAAATACATACCCATACGATATATTATTATTGTTCTGATATGGTCTGTAAAAACACAAATTTATTAGTTTATAAAGATATTCGCTGAAAAATATTTTAGTTTTTTCGTATATGAGTTACAGTAACACGATAATTTATTACAGTTCATGATATTATTATTGAATGAACAATTTTATATATACTATTATTGTTTTGATTGCTAGAGTACATAATCTGACTGTATTACCGTTAACACCAGTATCCACAAAGCAATGCTACGTACTCTGTAAATTGTTTTAAATCCACGCCACAGTAGGTTATCTACACATCTCACGATAACATGTATAAAGCATGTATTATATGCCTGGTATTATGACCTATTTCGTTTGGTTCATGCATGAAAATCTATTGCCACATTTTTTGCAACATTAAATACAGAAATAAGGGATGTCCCGAAAGATCTGGAGGCGGTTGTAGAAATTTGGTGGGGTTTGAGGCAACTTCATTCTGCGCCGTGTACGGTGATGTTGAGCTTATTGCTGGATCGTTGGGGAAAATTGGTGATGCTGCCTCCCATGTGTTTACTGTTGCAGGGTCAGTACTGACTTTAGATGTTCCAAAATTGAGCCAGTGTGGATCCTGTTGACCGTTGGTAACAACATTTGGGTCTTTTTGGTAGGTGGAAGTCTGCGGTACTGCTGCAGCTCCTGATGTTATGCTATTGGAGTTGAGTGTGTTTTTATCTGGGATCATCATAGGGTCTAGTGGTTGATCTAATGGGAAAGTGTCGGGATGGGTTGGGGTTAGTGGGAAATTGGGGTCGGTCTGTGGGTTCCAAGGTTCTGCTACTGGCCACTGTTTAGTGGCTCCAGTGCCTGGCGTCTTCACTGTCTGTCCGGGATTTGTTGGTAACCTGGGATCGGCTGGAAGTCTCATTCCATTCGCTGGTTTCACTATTTCTTGAGCCTGAATAGGATCGTTTGGATATGAAATGGTACGTCCAGAATTCATTTGTCCTCGGGGTAGAACTGGATCTTTAGGCATGGTATTACCAGATGTCATTGGTGACTGGGTGCGAATGGGATTATTTTGGTATGGCGTTGCTTTTACAGAGTTCATTGGTACCTGTGGATTTGCTTGGGTATTCCACGAACGTGGGGTGTTTGCATTTGGTGACATTGGACCCTGAGCGTAAGGATCTAAATAGTCAACAGGAGGCATGCCAGGTGGCTGGTATTGTGACATAGAGTCGTAGGGGTTTGTTTGCTGGACACTGTTAGATTGGTAAGGTTGGTTTCCGTATTCATTGTAGTAAGGTTTCTGGTAACCTGGATCAATAGCATTAGGATTCTGTGACCCACCATATCCCCAGTAGTTGTTATAATCAAAAGCTGGTTCACTTTGTGAGCCAGGAAATCCAAGGTAAGACCAAAAATCATTCCATGGGTCAGTTCGTTTAGCCCAGTCTGCTCCTGAAAAATAGAGAAGTCGTACAAGACAATGTATTTTCAAATAAAGAACAAGCTAATCAAGTAAATATTTTCACTAACTAGGTAGTTGTAAGTCATCCAATAAGGTATAAGACCTCGTTTCATACATAATGTGCTTTAAAGGTGGTTTAAATATATATGAAAAACTGAACAAAACAAGTCACAACCAACCTTCCAACAATACGAGCATCCACCACCATGGCATGTTTTTCAAAATGGGTGTCAAATTTTCAAATTTAGATGATCTTTTTTATTTTACGATATCTTAACTTATCTTATCTTATCTTGCGTGTCGTATCTTATCTTATCCTATCCTATCCTATCCTATCCTATTCTATCGTACCGTGCGTGCCGTGCCGTGCTGTTCCTTACCTTACAGTACCTTACCGTACCGTACCATACAGTACCGCTCCTTACCGTACCTTATCTTACCTTATTTTAAATTGTCTTATCTTATCTATCTTACATTAAAATCTTATTATTGTTAATGCTTGCTGAATTAAATTAGCCTACTTATTTGAAAAATAATTGCTGTGTTTCAGTGTTAAATACATTAAAAAAGTTACTTGTATTTTTGTTTTATATTATCATTGCTCGCAAGACAAACTGTGTGTGACTAATACTTCACATTGTTTATGATCTAGAACTGACCCGTATTTGGATGATTGATTTCACTTGTCAGTGAGCACGGCTATTTAAAGATGTTGTCGTGCAACTCATAACCTACTTTGGTTTGTGATTGAAACAATAACATTATAGCCTGTGGCATCATCTTCTACATGACTTATTATTTTATCTCTTTCCTTCACTGACACGTGTTGACTAACACGTACGGGCCATAAACGGATCCAGTGAATGTGAAGTAAAGGTTCTTGGGTGTCAGAACCCATTCGTTATCCACCAGTTTAAATTTACTTATTAAAAGTGAGCTTAACATACGTTTGAACCCAGTAATACATGTTAATTCTTTTTCAACCCCTCTTTCAAATTTTTTGATTCAACCCCTAATGAAAATCTTCCAAATTCTGTACAAAAGCAAATTTAGCCACATTTCCTAAAATAATGATTGATACAAATGAATATCAAAGCACACTATTGACAAGTGTGTTGGTAATTTATTTATTAATTTGTTTAATTAATTAATTTATTATTTATGTGTGGTTCTCTGTCTATCCAGTCAGTAACACGGATTAGATGAAGATAGTTGTCTTTGTTCATGACTCCCACAGCCTTACTTGAGTATGAGTGCAAAGCGAAGTATCATTTGACGAATGACAAGTTCCTTTGAGGTGTTTCTTCAGTTGAGGCTTTGAATTGGTGGACCACCCGCCTTACTCTCAGACTTGGCTCCCTCCGACTACCACAAATGAAAGAACACCTCAAACGAACGCACTTTCACTATGATTCGGAAGTGATTGCTGCTACTGAAGCGTGATTCGAGGTCCAATCTGCCTAGTTTTTCTTACAGGTCTTAGAGAAAATGAAAGAACCGCTGCAATAAATGTGTGAATTTGAGACTGGAGTATTTTTAATTAAACTATAATCAATTGGCTCTCCTGCAGTTTCTTCCTCCCAGAGCCAGAAACTTTTCAGCACACCCTCGTAACACAGAATCACACATAACGGATCATCATATGTCTTTTTTATTGTAATGCAGACTACTTTAGACTGTTGTGATAACTTATACGCATTTAACGTGACGTCATTAAAAAGTTCCAAAATGGCTAATATCGAAATCTTCCATCCAAGCCAAAAATGGTGAAACAATATCATAACAAACAAGCATATTAATATTTAAAAGTCTGTGGTTGTATTTATGTGGTTTATTACTAATAATATTAAATTACTAGACTCCCAGTAATATACCTTTAATATAAATATAATTTTAAAGACATTAAACCCAGTCACAATATACGCATCACACCTGATATCCTCAAACTGTAGCTGTCTGATTTAGATGTTGTGTGGAGCCTCGGTGGTCCAGCGGTAGAACGTCGGACTCTAAAGCTGATGATAGTGGTTCAAAACCCGTTGCAGGCTGGCTCATGCTTGATTGCGTGTCAAAATTTCCAAATGTTTTACATCCAATAGCCGATGATTAATAAATCAATGAGCGCTAATGGTTTCGTTAAACAAAACAAACCATAGATGTGTGTTCAAAAATTAAAATAGCTACTATATACAAGATACCTGATTAGCAACCAGCCACTTCTAAAATGATACACATTATTGTACATCAGAACTCAGAAGCTTTGTTTGTTTTGCTTAACAACACCACTACAACACATTGATTTATTAATCATCGGCTATTGGATGTCAACTATTTCGAAACTGCGACACGTAGTTAAGTGTCAGCGGGCCTCTGATGGGGTTTGAACCAGTCTTCAGCTCGAGACTCCAATGTCCTACTAATGAACCACTAAGGCTGGCGGAGAACACAGAGCATGCGCGATATGCAGCCAAAATAAAACATCTAGTCTCACCTTGCAGTATTAATTAATTATGCAGTAAAACCACACCTATTTTGACATGTTTACATGTAGCAAGCATAAAAGAAACAATTTCAATGAACTTAACATCAATAACTCCTAGATAAACTAAAAATTAGTACTGCAGAACAAGAATTGTGACTTCCTCAATATTCACTTTGTTTTTATTTTTAAAATTAAACGCATACTCTCACGGATTCTTGACCTAATTAATTTCCAAACAAAGAATTAATTTTAAATATAAACATTTGGTTTGTTCATACAAATACTTCATTCAACTACTTACATAACCACCGCATCTCGCTTATTATCAATATTTTAAAAATAATAATCAATTATGCTCTCGTTGAAGGTGTGACGTATCTATATATATATATATCGAGTATTCCCCAGTTAGCCGTTATTTTGAAACTTCTGAATATTTTTTGTAGCTGCAAAAACATTCCGTACCAATTTATTTCACCCCACGAGGAGTTCCAATCTTGAAATTTTAACTTTTTAAATGTGAAAAAAAATCGATCTATTCGACATGGAATTCCTTAAAGCATGGTTCAGTAAAAATGTCTTGCGTCGTAGGAAAACGAAATCTAATATAACAAATGAATGTAAGTTTGATTCGTAACCAATATTTAGGACACAAAGAATATTAAATTCCGTGCGACTATGCCTTTAAATATAAGAAACTTTACTGTTTTGTTTCAGGCTCTTCGTGGTCAGATTGTGGATGGGTTGTTCAGCTCGTCCTCTATAAGACACCACGTGGAAGTGGAGACAATGGCGGGACGAAACTTACTGCTGTTTAAAGAAAAAATCACATTCAAACCCAGTACGTACAAAATAATGAGACGTCATCTATTGCGAATGACGTCATCTATTACGATTAACATATAACATGTTTCTAAATATAGTGTAAAGTGTCCTCATAACGAACATATACTGTAAAAACTTGCAATTGGGTTGGAACACAAGCCATGCACATCAAAAATAGCCACATATGTTTAACGTACGTTCATGAATGTAATTTTTTCATGTGAAAAGGTGGACGTATGTTTAACGTACGTTCATGAATGTAATTTTTTCATGTGAAAAGATGGACGTATGTTTAACGTACGTTCATGAATGTAATTTTTTCATGTGAAAAGGTGGACGTATGTTTAACGTACGTTCATGAACGTAATTTGTTCATGTTAAAAGGTGGACGTATGTTTAACGTACGTTCATGAACGTAATTTTTTCATGTTAAAAGGTGGACGTATGTTTAACGTACGTTCATGAACGTAATTTTTTCATGTGAATAACCGAACGTATGTTTAAAGTACGTTAAAAAAAAAGTTTAAAACAAGTATGTTAAACATAAAAAAATATGATAAAAATATGTTTTCCTTTAAATGTTAAACATACGTTAATGACATTCACAATAACATGTAGATATTTATAAGTTTCTCTGTTGCCATGAACAACATCTTGGTTGCTAAGGAAGGTATATTTAATTTGAATTTTTAAATATCCATTATACATTTCTGAATCAAGTACACCTAAAATCATACAAAAGCCACTTTTCTAATTATTTTATCTTTGTTAAGAACATTTGCTAAGAACACCTTGTTTATTACTAGGGAAAGAAACCATAAATACTCATATATGTTAAACGTACCTTAAATATGCGTTCTGTTAAACGTATATTCAAAGAAACGTATGTGAAACATATCTTTAACATAATATATGTTCAACATGTTTAACATATGTCGTCAATTCATATGTGAAACATGTGGCTATTTTTGCTGTGTACTAGGAATAAATAAAACGGCACTTCTCACAGAAAGAAAACAATAATGGAATACGGTCATGTGTAACCTATTCTAGATTGACATATGACTATAATTGTCTACTTTTCAAGCTTATTCAATCCGTAATTATTTTATTTAAGTAGATTATATATATTGATATTTTAAGTTTCCCATGTCCTCAACAATACTTCTTTTTCTCTCGTCAGCTATTGGCGTGGTGGGAAGTCACGTGAAGGCCCACGTGATGGTTCAGGACATCTGGTGCTCCAATGGAATTCTTCATATTGTTGATGACATATTGCACGTGCCTATTCGTAGCATTATGGAAGAGTTAGAAAGACGACCCTCGCTAAGGTTGGTTCAAGAGATGTGATGACGTGTATTGTGTACTGTTATATCGAACTGTTCATTCTTTTTATCATCTTTTTCTTTTTAAAGTCAGGGAGTGAGATCAAGCAAAACGGTAGCGCTTCCAACTGTGAAGCAGTCGGTCGTCGGATCGATCCTTCTGAGTGGACCCATTTGCAGTTTGGGCTATTTTCCATTCCATCCAGTGGTCCACAAATAGCGGATGATAAGATAAAAATCAATGTGCTCTAGAGGCGTCGTTAAATAAAAATAACTTTACTTTTTAAAGTGAACTATGACTCAGGAGTAGCATACCAAGATAGTGTGTGCTGTTCTGTTTTTGTAGGATTGACCCATTAATGTCTTTGAAGGATTATGCAGTAGGATTGAGACATCAGTTTCCTGTTTTTGTAGGATTAACCCATCAGTGTCTTATTTTTTGTAGGACTGCACTGTAGGATTGACCCATCAGTGTCCTGTTTTTTCTTTTGTAGAATTGCGCTGTAGGACTGACACGTCAGTGTCCTGTTTATTGTAGAATTGCACTGTAGGACTGATACACCAGTGTCCTGTTTATTGTAGAATTGCGCTGTAGGACTGACACGTCAGTGTCCTGTTTATTGTAGAATTGCACCGTAGGACTGACACGTCAGTGTCCTGTTTATTGTAGAATTGCACTGTAGGACTGACACGTCAGTGTCCTGTTTATTGTAGAATTGCACTGTAGGATTGACACGTCAGTGTCCTGTTTTTTGTAGGATTGTGCTATATGATTAACCCATCAATGTCCTGTTTTTGTAGGACTGTACTGTAGAATTGACCCATCAATGTCACGTTTTTATAGGATTGCTCTGTAGGATTGATTCATCAATGTCCAGTTTTTGTAGGAACGCGTTGTAGGATTTAGCCATCAATGTCATGTTTTGGGGGAAAGTGTATATAAAATACACCAAGCTGCTAACTGGAAAAATATACTATGTAGTGGAAACAGGTTTCTTCTGTAGGTTGAAGTCTCAAATGATGAAACTGTATTGAGGATGTAGCTCAAACGGTAGCGTGTCTGCCTGTGAACCGGTCAGTTGTCGGATCGTGCCTTCTCATTTTCAGTTTTGGGCTATTTTCCTTTCCAACCAGTCATCCACAATTGGTTCATCAAAGGCCGTGGTATGTGCTGTCCTATCTGTGGGAAAGTGCATATAAAAGACTCCTTGCTGCTTATCAGAAATGAGTAGTCTATGTGGCGGCAGCGGGTTTCCTCTAAACATGTCAGAATGACCATATGATTGACGTTCAATAGCCGATGATAAGATACAAATCAATGTGCTCTAGAGGCGTCGTTAAATAAAACAAACTTTACTTTCTAAACTGTATTTAAAACAGCGGTAGCCATTGTGACAGCTGCGAGTTAGTAAATACTATATGTTTTATTAAACTGTTCTAGAGTGTGTAAAACAAACATTCTTTCTCTAACTTAAATGTATATGTTACTGTTTTGTATTTGAAGTGTGACTCAAGCGATGTTTAAGTTACTGTTTTGTACTTGAAGTGTGACTCAAGCGATGTTTAAGACGAGAAAGAACATCACCAGCGAGTTGTCGGACATGACTCATCGCTTTACAGTGTTTATACCAAACAATGACGCATACGCCAAGTTACCATGGAACACCGTGGACGCGTTACTTGGAGAACCTCTTTGGTTGGAAAAGGTAAATATATGTCATTTCTTTTATGTAACTCGTCACCACAAAATAGGTTGGATATCAAAAGAGACTGGGAAAGCAAAATTGTGGATTTTGAGATTATTATTATGAGCTAACTACATCCATTTTTCTACATGTAGCTGATATTTTTGGTAAAATTTAACCTAGAAGTGTGTTAATTATGCATTTGAAACACAACCTTTGTGTTTTGCAATGCTGTACATCGCCTGATCGCCAACTTGTACCTCTATGTTTTTCCACTCGGTAGAGAGTAACCGAATTCAAATAACCATAACTCCATAACCAAATTATATATTTTTAAACAGTTTGGATCATTTGAAACAGCTCATGTCCTACTTTCTGCTGATATAAACATCTCCAAATATCCAGATGGTGTTATGCGACTCATTTCGTGGTAGCAGGTTACATATATACTACAGTGTAGCCAGGGAATGAAAAACATCGAAGCAAACCCAGACGTAGGGTGTTTGAATAATGTGGATAATAAATATCAGTATTATGGGGGGAAATAAAACAAATCTGTGGAAATTCCAGACAAAGCAAGTGCCTCGTCTGCCTTGTGCTAGCTACGCTAAAGATATGAATAAAATTATTTGGCAATCAAATCATGGTGACTTCTTGGACCTTCAGTGAGTTTTTGTATTTGGTATTTTAGAAAGAGAAGTGTGGTCTACAGACTCTGTTCTCTGCTGTATTAATAGTTAATTTGGAATGTTTAAAAATATCAATTACAGTTTATATTATCACGACAACTATTAATTGTGACTTGTTTAATCACATACAGTTTTCCGCAGTTAGTGAATGTTTTGGAACAATGTAAAAATTTTATTACAGCATTAAAAGGCGATCTACATTCCCACAAAAAGCTGTGGTATAAGAGGGTGATATCTTTCCATATGAAAACATTTACAATTAGCCTTAGTTACCATTATGCAATTACGCAGTCAAGATGATATTGAATCATCTTCAGTTATATATGTGGAGTACAATCATACATTATATATTTATAGAATGCCATTGCATATGATCTGTATTTATAGAATGCGATTGCATATGTTCTATATTTACAGAATGCCATTGCATATGTTCTATATTTACAGAATGCCATTGCATATGTTCTATATTTATAGAATGCCATTGCATATGTTCTATATTTATAGAATGCCATTGCATATGTTCTATATTTACTGAATGCCATTGCAGATGTTCTATATTTACAGAATGCCATTGCATATGTTCTATATTTATAGAATGCCATTGCATATGATCTATATATACAGAATGCCATTGCATATAATCTATATTTACAGAATGCCATTGCGTATGATCTATATTTACAGAATGCCATTGCATATGATCTATATTTACAGAATGCCATTGCATATGATCTATATTTACAGCTGATGAATGCTCATATTGTCAAAGGAGAAGCCAAATACATTGAAGATTTGGCAGACCGCCAGATGTTGATTGCTAAGGAAAACACAATTCATATCATCAAACAAAATGGCAATGGTAATAATAAGTATTAGAAATTAGGAGTGCAAAGGTACGGCCAAAACCGTATTGCAATATATTGCGATACAGCAAATCCATATTACAATACATATTGTAATACAGTTTGATTAATTACCAAGATGTGATAAAGTCATATTTTGATACTATCATACTAAATATTAAACATATTTCAGGCAGGTAGATCTGTACAAATTTCTGATGTAAAAAGATAATACAGTAGATTTATGTTTTAATTAACTTTTATTTGTATAACTTAACTGTCATTGTCATAGGTTTTATAAGAACAGATGGATACACATTAGGTAGTTATATCGCGATACATGAAACCATATCGCGGTATGTATTACGCTTGGCAACTATTGCACTATACCGGTATACCGGTACATCACTGCAAACCTAACAGAAATATTAAAACCTACCCTTATTAATCTGGTAGGTTTTTTTTAATAGATGGGAGTTTAACAATATATTAATATTACAAAAATATCAAGTGTTTTAAATACAAATAGTGTGTTCCAGCGGTAGAACACCTGACTCACAAACTGATGATAGTGGTTCAAACCCCGTTGAAGGCTGGCTCACACTTGACTACATGTAAAAATAACCAAATGTTTGACATCCAATAGCCGATGTGCTAATTATAAATAATAATAACAATAATAATTAAAAATTAATAAAATAATAATAATAAATAATAATAAAAGTATAAATAATAATATAATAATAAATAATAATAATAATTAATAATAAATAATAATAATACAAATAATAATTATAAATAATAATAATATAATAATAATAATCAATAATAATAAATAATAATATATAATAATAATACAATAATAATAATAAATAATAATAATTAATAATAATAATAAATTTTAATAATAAATAAATAATAATAATAAATAATAATAATAATTAAAAATTATTATTAATAATAATAGTAATAAATAATAATAAAATAATAATAATAATAATAAAAGTATAAATAATAATATAATAATGATAAATAATAATAATAATTAATAATAAATAATAATAATAAATAATAATAATAATATTATAAATAATAATAATAAATAATAATACAAATAATAATAATAAATAATAATAATAATAATAAATAGTAATAATAATAATATTAATACAAATTGTATGACATATTGAACATTGAAAATTAATGCATTCAAATTATGGCAATGAAGTGCCCGTTTCATACTGATGGTTATTACGCAGACGATACAGGGGGCCCTTTAAGCAAGTTTCTAAGTGTATATGTCTGAAATCTTACTTTAAAGTTATTTATTTATTGTTTTGTCACAAAATGATTTTCTTTTGTTTCAGTGTATGTGATAAACAATAATATCTGGGCTAGGGTTGTCACCCCTGACATCCCGACAGCCAATGGGAACATCCATGTGATAGACAGACTGCTGTACGTTCCCCAGGAAACCATAGAGGAAACACTCAAGAACATGAATCAACTCAGGTAGTGTTTCATATAATACAGCATTATCTCCCTTTGATAATCAAAATTATCACCCTTTGATAATCAACATTATCTCCCTTTGATAAGCAACATTATCTCCCTTTGCTAAGCAACATCTCCCTTTGATAAGCAACATTACCTCCCTTTGATAAGCAACATTACCTCCCTTTGATGAGCAACATTACCTCCCTTTGATAAGGCCAAGTTTTTTTCTGTGATATTTAAGCAAGTGCAAATTACTCTGACGCACTTCTAAGTATTCTGTCGGTCGTTGGATCAATCCTTTTCAGTGGACCCATTTGCAGTTTGGGTTATTTTCGTTCCAACCAATTGTCCACACCTGGTTCGTCAAAGGCCGTGGTATGTGCTATCCTGTCTGTGGTACAGTGCACATAAAAGTCCCTTGCTGCTTATCAGAAAGAATAGCCTATGGGGTGGCAGCGAGTTTCCTCTAAATAAATATGTCAGAATGACCATATGATTGACGTCCAATAGCCGATGATAAGATAAAAA
>JAULBS010141128.1:0-12718 GCA_032355785.1 Symmetromphalus regularis | reverse complement strand
GGATGGATGGATGGATGGATGGATGGATGGATGGATGGATGGATGGATGGATGGATGGATGGATGGATGGATGTGTGTGTATGTGTGTATGTCTGTGTGTGAGTGAGTTAGTGTGTGAATGAGTGAGTGAATGAGTGAGTGTGTAAGTGTGGGAGTCTGGGTGAGGGAGGAAGGAAGGGGGTGGGTAAGTGAGTGGGGGTGGGTAAGTGAGTGTGTGTGTGTGAGTGAGAGTGTGTGTGAGTGATTGAGTTAGTGTGTGTGAGTGTGTGTGTGTGTCTGCGTGTGTGTGTGAGTTTGTGTGTGTGAGTGTGTGTGTGTGTGTTTATATAAATATATACAAACAAAAATAGAATCAAAATATGGCACTCGTAACTATGATAGTACAACTTTAATAAGAATGGTATCAAATCATAACTTTAAATGTTTACCTTTAGAAAGCCTCCATACATGTTCAGCAATTAAAAAAGAGATATAATCAAATTAAATGTTTATCATTACAGTCCCTAAAATTATATTCAGTTAATAAAAATTCAGTATTATAAAATTAAATGTTTACATTTACCTTTAACTATCTTTACAGTGTCAACGTGGATGAAAAGTGATATCATAACTTTAAACGTTTTACAATTTACAATTCTAGCAATGATAATCAATTATTTAAAAAAGTGATATTATATCTTTAAATATTTATCTATACCTTTAAATATTTATCTTTACAGTCCCAACAAGGTTGATCAAACATGTTTAAAAATTGATATTATAACTTTAAATATTTACATATATCTTTAAATGTTGACCTTTACAAGGTCAACATGGATGAACTTTTTTTTTTTAAATATTTACCTATACAGCCCAACAAGGGTTATCAATTATTTAAAAAAAAAGTGACATCATAACTTTAAATATTTACATACACCTTTAAATGTTGACCTTTACAAGGTCAACATGGAGGAACAAAATAAAAGAAAATAGCGATCACATAACTTTAAATATTTACCTATACAGCCCAACAAGGGTTATCAATTTTTTTTTTTAAAGTGATATCATAACTTTAAATATTTACATATACTTTTAAATGTTGACCTTTACAAGGTCAACATGGTTGAACAAAATATAAAAAAGCGATCACATAACTTTAAATATTTACATATATCTTTAAATATTTATCTTTGCAGAGTCAATAAGAATGAACAATATTTAAAAAAAAGTGATATCATAACTTTAAATATTTACCTATAACTTTAAATATTTACCTTTACAATGTCAACATGGATGACCAATCATTTATAAGAAAAGATATCATAACTTTAAATGTCCTACATTTACAGTTCTAGCAAAGATGATCAATTATTTAAAATGTGACATCATATCTTTAAATATTTATGTTTACTGTATCATCAAGGAAAACCAATCATTTAAAATAAGGGATATCATAACATAAATATTTACCCATACCTTTAAATATTTATCTTTAGTCCATAATACTCAATCCATACACTTTATTTACAAAATTGAAATATATTTTAGGAATTACATTTTGGAGAAATTACACACCGCAAATATTAATAATTAATGTTTACATTGTCAACACGGATGACCAATTATTTTTAAAAGCGATATTATAACTTTAAATATTTACCTTTACTGTTCCGCCGAGATTTGTGGTGATTTTGAGACGGCCATTTTCAATCTCAGCACGGAGATACTCGTCAGATTCTCCTGTGTACGTCTGGAAGAGGAACGTGTTGCTAAGCGGAGTCATGAACCGCATAGACAGGTCGTTCACGTGCGTGCCAAAGACGCGCACAGGTACGTAACCATATTGTTTTCCGTTGAGAACTGCAGACAATGCCACTGAAATAAAAATTATATATATTTATTTTTTAAAAGTGTTTTATAATTATATACATCATTTTCAAATATTTAAATTCATTATATATTTTTAATAATACATAATAATAATATACAATAATAATATGCAATAGTAATAATAAACAGCAATAATGTTAATAACAATAATAATTAATATAATAACAAAAACAACAATTTCTAATTCCAAATCCTAGTTTTAGACAGAAAAAGATGTCAAATTTAAGTAATATAAAAAATTCCATTAAAATTAAAAACAAATAATAAATTAAATTAAATGAAAAATTAAATAAAATTAAATAAAAGAATGAATAAATGAATGAATGAATGAATGAATAAATTAATTAATACATGAAAAGAAATAAATATATAAATACGTACATCCGTATTAAATAAACAAACAACCATTCAATCAAACAAACAAATAAATAAATATAAATTAATTAATTAATTTATTAATAAATAATAAGTAATTTAACAGGCCCGAGCAATACGATAAGCAATACGTATAATGTAAACTACTTACATCTTTCACAGTTTCGTCCACTAAATCCAGTAGAGGTGCAGTCACACGAATACCCATCCCATGAATCTTGACACATCCCGTTCACACACGGCCTCTGATTCAAGGCACACTGCCTTGGCATAGCCAGACACTGCCTGTCCACATACCCGAGCAGAAACTCGTTCAGAACAGGCTGGTGCAGATTTACCTGTTCCTGGTTTACTTTCAGATCCTCCAGGCAACCCTGGTAACCATCACGTGACCAGACATGCCACGGCAGACGACCTCGTTCGTTGACGTCATTTGAATATGTGTTGTATCCTCCAATGAAAAGCGGGCTTGTGAATTCGATGGGAAGTCTTTCCTGTGACGTAAGGGTGAGTCTCTTTTGTTCTCCGTCAAGCATCAGGATGATGAAGTCCTTGTAGAAGCGAACTTCCACAGAATGTTGTATACCGTCTGCGATGTCTCTATCAGACAGGAGAATCCTTCGGGTCACGGAACCCAGATTGTAAACAAAATACAACTTCCCGTCATAGACCTCTAGAGCTATGAAGATTCCTTGCTTGGTGGGATGACCGTGAGTGTATAGCATGAGTCCGTGATCATTAACGGTCTGGAATTTGAAGGAAATGATGCTTCCTCGGTGTATACGTATTCTTTCCAAGGGTAAGAAGACTGTTGATGACCGGAATGTCACAGGGGTGGGCCCAATTCTCGGTGGACGAGTCGGCCGTGGAGTCGGTCGTGGGGTTGGTCGAGTTGGTCGGCGGGTAGGGTAGGTAATACGAGGACGTTCGGTTCGTATGACTGGCGGTCTGTCGGTGAAGTAGCCACCACCTAACGACCCATTTATAAACCTCACTGGACCGTGGACGTTTGGTGTTCCAGTAGCGATGAGGTTAACTTCAGTAGTCTCTGTCGCTGTCCTTCCAGTGTAAACCACCTGATAAAAAAGAATGTTTAAATCCGATTATGGCATGAACATAAATGTTTAGCTAAAGACAATATGCTTTGTAATTTATTTATATATAGTAAATAATATATTTTTAGTGGTAAAGCAAATTGTCCTAATATTTCAACTGTATTTCTTCTGTGTAACTATTTTGCCCACTTTTTAGAGTCTGGTTTTCTTAAATATATTTACGTTAATCAATCGTAAATTTATTTCGTATTACTTCCATCTTCATTGCAGTTTGTTACCCTTCAAAATAGGGGTTTCCAAAGCTAAGATCATGACACAGAGACGCTTCTAGCTGCTTTGTGAGGAATCATGTGAGTGCAGACAAAAATCATTAATACGGAATCATCCACCTTGCTTAGAATTCCTGTAAGTTCTAGACTAAAAGTATGAGTCCGTAACTTATCTATCTGCTTTCAGGGCTGCACAAATTGCAAATTTATTTTGCATAACCGATTTACCGTTCGCGTAATATTTGCTAAATAATGTTTCTATATCATCTTTTCTCGGATTACAAACAACTTGACTAATTTCGGACATGTAAAGTTATAATTGTAAGAGAAATTACAAATAGCAGTCTAGTTAGAATACTTATGTTGAGAAGTATAATATATTCTAATTGGTTATTAAGTGTCGCCAAAGGGAATTCCTTCAAAATATGGCCTATCCGAAATTGCGATGCTTCCATTAATAAATGTTTGTCGGAAATCTTCGTCTGATTACGGAGAACGATTAAATATATGTGTGAGTTTTTCTTTGTATACATTGATTACATACAATGATAGGTAATCATTATACTAATTCAGTTTTCAGGTTTTCATTCAACAAATTAAAATGATTGGGTTTAAGTTTGAGGTGTATACTGTAAATGTTTATTTATTAGTTCATTTTTACATCAAAGTGACAATTGTTTTATTTATTAAAACTAATTTTAAAGTTGTTTTTCCATTTTTTTTAAACCGGTTATGCAAATCAAAATAGGTTGTGCCAAATTGTTTGGTATAACCTATTTTCCGGTTATGCAGATTTTGAATTTGTGCAGGCCTGTGCTTTATAAAGATTTTTGTTAACACATATTAAAATTTAGCTGTTTTAAGAGGATTTTTGTTAGTTTCAGATTAAAATCAAGAGTCGGAGACTCATCAGAATGTGTGTGACAATTTCTAAATACTAATTACACCAACACGATCATTTAGTCCAAAATTTTAGCAATATGCTTTACGATAATTTCCGCACACTTACCTCAACAATACCGCCATTTAATCCAACGTTTACAAATTTATTGGCGACATCTAGGATTTCTGATGACCCCCAAGCATAACTTAAGAAACAAATAAATATTATTCAACAATCCAACTGCAGTCAAACCTGTCCTAAGCAGCCACCCAAGGGTGTAAGAAAACGTGGCCTCTTAAAACATGTGGCTGCTTAATACAGGTTAAATTATACTAAATTAGCTGATTTAGGAGAAAATAAAGGTGGCTGTTTAAAACAGATGGCTGCTTAACATAGTTGGCCGCATGGGCAGGTCTGACTGTATTTACTTTTCGAGTATGTCCACACACTTACCTCAGCAATACCGCCATTTAATCCAATGTTTACAAGCTTATTGGTGGCATCTCTGATTTCTGGATGACCTCCAAGCCACACTTCAGCAGGGACCAGGAACTGGATTCTCCTGTTAGATGGGAACGTATATCTTGCATCATGTTGGTTGTCTACAACGATGTTGATCTGCAAGATATCAACAATAAGAATACCACTGTAAAGCACTGTTATTTGAAAGGTGTATTATAGGGTGCTCAATAATTTAACATATTTTAGTAATAAAGCTCATAAATACAATCACACACAGAAATTTTTAAATTTTTCTGCAATCAATTGTTCTGTCAACTTATTATTTTTAAAATGTTATGAGAACTGCCACTTCAATCATCTTGAATTTGAAAATTACAGAATAGAAAAAAAATAATACAAGAAGAATAAAATCGTTTATGGAATTACAAAAGTATTAACACATAGCTATATATAATAGATCATTCCATATATTTTTGTAGCGATGACGTTTACTTTACATGATGTAACCCCTGAAATTGTCCGCGGCAGTCATCCATGCCGTGGAGATTGCCGCGGAGATTTTCATTCTTTGCAGCACTTTTTTGCCGCGCTCTATTGTTTCCTTAGCAAACTCAGCTGGAAAAACGTGAACGCTAAAACTGCCGTGGAAATTCCCGTGGACCATATTTCTCCACAGCATTTATTTTGCTGTGGACATTTCCTTAATTGCAGGGGTTGGATGTTGTACTAATGGTTATATGCTTATGTTATGCATTTAGTGTGATGTCATTATCAAATTAAAAAATATCGGAATCCTGGGTTCGAGTCTAAAGTGGCAGTCCTCATAAAAACGTAAACTAAAACGTTATGAAAACTTACAAATATATTACATGTAATTTGCAAGAGGGCGGTTGTATTTGTGTAGACTATTACTAAAAAAAAAAAATATTGGACACCCTATGATATTATATTTGTCACATCTGTCTATAGCATTAACCACACGAACAGGATACTACATTAATTAATACATTCATGGCCGTAGCCAGACCATGAAATCTACCGGGGCGAGAACATGATAATTTGTACTGACAATAGGGCTCTCAAGCCCCGTTGGTCATTTAGTGTAAAAAAAAAAAAAAATGGTTGCCCCATAGCTGGCTACGGCCATGACATTCTTTGAGATGTTAATTTTTGTGCCAACGTCAATCATTAAAGCTCCATACCCTGTCGTTGAATCTCCACCCACTTCATAACATATTTATATATACTGACACTGTGATACTAACATAGTGCCACGCAGTCATTTAAGTCCCATCCCTTTACTAATACATTAATTCATGTATACACACATCCTTTCCATTCCTTGTGAAGTTGACATGGTGCCACAGCCAGTCGTTAAAGCTTCACCCCCACCCGACTCTTTGAATCTCCGCCCACTTCCTAACATATCTATTTATATATACTGATACTGCGATACTGACGATGTGCCACGCCCAGTCTTTTAAGCCACGCCCCTTTTTGTATGTATACTCACGTCTTTTCCTTTCCTTGTGATGTTGACATGGTGCCACCTCCAGTCGTTAAAGCGCCGCCCATCAAATGGAATCACGGTGGTTGCTTGAGGTCCATAGGGATCTTCGTCATTCACAAACCGCAGATACCCATCCTGTAAAGAGTTTTGTGTTAAATAAAGAGTGTTTAAAAATAACAAGTACCTATAATGTTTCATGTTTTATTATTATTATTTCAGAATTCAAATCGGAGTATATTTTTTTCTTCACATACCTGTAATGTCATAACCCCGCCCCTCCCCGAATACGCGGAATGAGTTCAACGTTCTCTAAAACAGTCAACTGGCCCCAGTGGCGTAGTGGTTAAGCTGTGTGGTTCAGGCTGGTAGGTACTGGGATCAAATCTCAGTCGAGACATGGGATTTTTAATCTCGATACCAGCTCCAACTCAGAGTGGGTGCTCCGCAAGACTCAGTTGTTAGGTTACGCCGCTTACACCAACCAGATGATCATAACTGGTTTATGAAAAGCAGGTGTATGTGCTGTCCTGTCTGTAGGAAAGTGCATATAAAAGATCCCTTGCTGCTAATCGTAAACATTTAGCGGTTGAGGAATTCCTCTGAAAGACTATGTGAAGCAAAATACCATATATCTGACACCTAAACAAACAACTTTTTTTCTAAAACTAGAATTGTCTGTTTTAATCTATAGCTGATTATCATATTGGAAATAAGCCGCATTCACTAGCATGTGGTGTGCGGTGAATTCGTAGGGTATTTTATATTGACTCTTGAAAGAAATACGGATACATGTTGAATGCCTATAGTGAATGTCATCTGAAGACGACACATTCATCTAAACATTTATTAAATAAAACCCCACCTGACCCAAACCGCGCAATGCATTCCACACGCCGCACACATCGTCACAAAGAAGCTGTATATCAAAAGCCGAAGATTGTTAGATTATTACTTACGTGCATGCTGAGATGCATGGTCCTGTGTCTGTCTTGCTGTAACCATAGCAACCCCTCCTTCCTGTCTGTGAGGAAATAAAACGCGAGGTCTTCATCGTCAACACGTTTGAGGAAGTTAGAGGGAAGTTTGTTGAAGTTGTACTCGACGTACCCGAGTCCGTTGTCAAAGCGAATGATGGTTGTTGTCCGCTCTCTAGCACTGGTGACAACAACAGGCGGTCTCTGTGTTGTTACGTAACCAATCTCTACAAGAAAGAAAAAAATAGATGTAAAATATACCCCGAACATTGCATACACGCAACACATGCAATTAAAAAAAATTCCACGGCAAAATAAGTGTTGTGGAGAAATAGTGTCCACGGCGTTTTCCACGGCAATTTTAGTGTTCACACGTTTCCAACTCTGAGTTTGCTAAGAAAAAAGTAAACTTTAAAAAAAAGTTTTGTGCGCGCAAAAAAAGTGCCGCGTTGAATGAAAAACTCTGCGACAATATCCACGGCATTGCCGGTTACCGCGGGCAATTTCAGGGGTTATACATGTGAAAACAAATATAATTATTAATATGGTGGTCCGTATTTTAGAACTGGTGACAACAACAGGTGGTCTCTGTAACATGATGCAACTCCGCATAACGCATGCAAGTACGAACGCCGCATAACGCATGACAAATATAATCATAATGTAACCGTCACAATATAAATAAAGGAAAGGATTGTTTATTTAATGACAACACAGAACATTTTTTTTTATCAACGGCTATTAGATGACATACATATGTTTTGCAACTCATGGGCTCTAGGGGAAACCCGCTCCCGCCAAACAGCCTAATTCTTACGATTAGCGGCAAAGGATCTTTCATATGCGCTTTTCCACAGACAAGATAGCACATACCAATGCCTTTGGAAAACCAGTAGTGGACCACTGGTCGGTGCAAGTGGCGAACACCTACCCATTGAGCTCTGCGGAGTACTCACTCAGGATTGAAGCTGATATCGAGATTAAAAATACCATTCCTCCATTAAGGTTGGATCCGAGTACCTTCCAACCCTGAATTCGTAGCTAAACCACTCCCCCCCCCCACCCATCAGGTCCGGTTTCATAAATTATGAGATACACATGACGCAGTAATTTGATTAGTTATCATAGCTTATTAATATATTAATGAATATTAATGATCAGTTTTAATTGGGCAGCACAACTCTTATCAGGGCCGGCTCAGTCGGGGGGGGGGGGGTTGTCCTCAATAATCTGCGGTGCCCTTTTTCTTGTAAAAATATTTTCATTTATTACGTTGTAGGCGCCCTCCAAATGGCGCTCCTATTCAGTCTTGCCCCTCCAATATTTAAACGGCTGCGCCGATACTGCATGATCTGTAAATTAATGGATGCCAGAATCTTATTTGATTGGGTTTGATAAGCTACATGTACACACTTCATTAGTGTATCCTGAAGACAAAACCAAATTCTTTCTTGACAGCTCGAGTTCAGCATTCGCCAGTAGAAGTTAGAGAATGCCGCACTGTTAAGACTATATATAGCATCACTTTTCAACACTAGCAGGTGTGTGTATACAGAACAGTGTTAAAGGTATGCTATCACATAAAACCCATGGCAGTCGTCATAAACAAGAAATCTAACAATAATACAGATCAGTCAGTGTTAAAGACACACTATCGCATAATATATACAATTTCTTAATCCGCTGGGAGTCGTCATAAACGAGATTAATAGGCCTGCTAATATACTAACTTTAGTAACATACTTGTTAACAGGGCCGGATTTAGACCTTGAGGGGGCCGGTGCACTTTAGGTTAGTGGGCCCTCAACAGAAATTAAATTACTTGACAAATAAAAAAAAAACTATAATGAATGAACAGAACTAATTTTATTATTATTACTTTTTCTAATAAAAGAAATCCTTAGTCTAGAGGACACTCTGGCAAGGAGGCCCGGGGCAAATGCCACCTTTGCCTCCTCATAAATCCGACCCTGCTTGTCGATACCTTTTCATAATGCTGGAGAAATCAAATGCATATATCTAGTTTACGACGACTGCCACCAGTTTTAGACATTGTATCTGTGATATTATAGCTTTAATTATTCAATGATTGCTAGATTTCTGTTAAGTGACAACTGGCACCAGTTTTAGACATTGTAACTGGAATATGATATCTTTAATTAGTCAGTTACAGCTAGATTTCTAATTCATGACGACCGCCATCAATTTTAGACATTGTAACTGCCATTTAATGTTTCAAGTAAGTGGTTGCATTTGTGATTTTTTGATATTAAAATGTCTTAAATTATTGGATAATAAAAACTTTATTTATTATTAATACGCATTTATATAAATATTACAATACGTTCAACATCAAGGGAAAACTATACAATGTTTACATCTATTGTGTTAAATACGGTATTATGAATTAATTCCCATAACAATTTGGTTGAATACTATCATTTAATTATATTTTAAGAGGAAAACAAAACATAATATAATAATGATGCATTCAAATATAACTGCATTCGACCAGTGCCGTATTAACCCATGGCCGATCCCCTAGTCTTTGAGGTACTACGGGTCCCTATCTGGTAAGAGTGCCTCAGTAAAAAAATGACAGGCCCCTATTACCTGCGGAGCCCCTAGGCTTCAGACTAGTCAGGCTTATGGATAACACGGCACTGCATTCGACAGTTTCCGGTATTTATCGGTAATGTTCGCACGCCGATTTTTCTCCTTTCACCTATTATAAACTCATCTATCACTTCCTTTCAGGTGCCACTGGCTACATTCTACGTAGAGCAATGACGTCACTGACAGACAACAGATGCAGCATCTCGTGGTCTCCCCATCTGGTTTGAGTTATCTAACACTAATCAAACTAAGACTGACAAAATTGAGAGTCTGGTTATAAATACGCGATGCCACGTTTAACGAGAAGCCGTATCAGGGATGCGGACACTCTCTGACCTAGCACTATTTAAATGTATTTAGCGCATTTAAAAGAGCCGATAGCGAATCAGAGAATACCTAAAATCTCAGGTTTCTTAGTACAGAGTCCGAAATCCGGTATAGAACGGGTTTCGGGTCATGTAAAAAGTGATAAGTCTTTTTATTCTTAATTTTTCTCTCACGGTCTTCTAAATCAAACTAGTTTTATAAATCAAATTGTAGTCTTATAAATCAAATTGTAGTCTTATAAGGTTGTAGTCTTATAAGGTTGTAGTTAAAAGGATTAAATAGATTTTAAAGAGGTAAAAAACACTGCATGGAAACTACCTCTAATGAAGGTAGCTTATACTAGTTCAAATACAGAATATCATATGACTGACAAAAGAAAAGAAAAAATACTAGTGCTTATTAATCTGAAGACGAGAACGAAATAGAGAAGAAGGAAAAAGAGAGAAAGAAAGAAATTGACGCCCACCTAAAACAAGTCTGGTAATATTCAAATATACCGATCGCTGACGGACATATCCGATAATCTCCGAAGAACTGTCCTATGACAGGGCCCGATAACGAACACAAGCGAAGATTTCCTAATAATGTACACACACGTGGCAGCCATCTATTCTCACAAATCAAATAAGGTGATGACATTTTGGAAAGTTCACCTCATTCAGCCGTCAGTGGTTGTCCTAGTTCGGACAAAATGTAAATATTGATAAATGTTGTCAGCTTTACACGAGTTGACGGTTTCGACATGTACAAACAGTGTACCTAACAGACACATCCCGACTTTAAAGCCTTTTTCGCACGAATTTAAGGGGCTATGTGCTCTAAATATTGATTACGAACGAAACTTATATGCATTTGTTATACTAGATCTCGTTTTCATATCACGCAAGACATTTTTACTGAGCAATAGTATAAGGAATTCCATTTCAAATCGATCGAGTTTCTTTCACATTTAAAAATTTCAAGTTCGGAACTCCTCGTGGGGCGAAATAAATGGGTACGAAAGGTTTTTGCAGCTGCAAAAATATTCAGAAGTTTCGAAATAACTAACGGGGAAATACCCGTCACGTGACTAGAAATATATACGTCACACCTTCAACGGAAACAATTTTCGATTTATTTGTCCCTGAGAATAATTAATTATTATTTTTAAAATATTGATAATAAGCGAGATGCGGTGGTTATGTAAGTGGTTGAATGGAGTATTTCTATGGCCAAATCAAATGTTTATATTTCATATCTATTCTTTGTTTGGAAATTAATTAGGTTAAGAGTCCGTGGGAGTATGCGTTTAAAACGCCATATAGAAGGGTAAATGTAACCACATTAGTGCGGAGGCGGCGGGTTTCGTCTCTCCTACTAATACTAACATCTGCTCCGGTCAGACAGTTGTGAACCTTAATTAGATATAAGCACGGAATTAAATACAACCAATCAACCAACCAACCAACTAACCAACCAACCATACGCTAGGCATATGGCCTGAGATGCAAGGGGGCTGAAGTCTGAAAAAGTTTGTGAACTACTGTATTAAACGGCCGTTAAACAAACATTCCTTTCCTTTTCTGATTTACATTCAGTGTATGTTGAATGTCAGATTAAATGTCAGTTATTTCGGTATTTACTAATAACCCATGTAAACCAAATTAGTCACGGTATCAGCAAATATAAGCACATGCGCTTTTGACAGGGACGGGTCTAGAGCAGGGATTGAAATTATGTTGTTCGTACCGGCCTTGACCGTTCATCATCATTTCGATCAAAGATATTTTTGTCCAGACCAACTGGCAGTTATTTTAAGTTTTTACACACTCTTTTGACATATCCAGGCCCACAGAAGGGGGCAGGAGGGGGGGGGGGTTGTTCAGAAGGAGCAAGTTCTCAAAGGACCGTGGACGCCGAATGTTCCGTAAATTAATCTAAAATACATATAGTAGTCGCAAGTCACCAAAGGGCCCTACGAAGCACCCTGGATATATTTGTTGTAATAATAGGGGTGGGCGAATAAATACTTTTTTCTGAAATTGCAAAATCGCAGAGTGGTTTCTGAGGCCAAATAAGTCACTGATCACGAATCCAGTGGAATTTTATGTTTAAAATAATTTTGTATATTGGTGATAACCGTTTTTATAAAAATGCCCGCTAAAATTGCAATTTTTTTCAAATTAACCATATCCATGTTCACGCCATTCCTTATATGGAGTCTATATATATGTTTTTCTGGGCGCTTATTACGAAAATGATATTTGTATTACAATATAACAATTATTTAAATGTGTAATCATCAATAAAACGAAAAGAATTGTGAAAAATATGTATTTCTTTCATATCAGAAACTGACAAAACATAGTAAAGCAAGGATTTTATTCAAACATTCAGTC
>JAULBS010141117.1:0-12719 GCA_032355785.1 Symmetromphalus regularis | reverse complement strand
GGGACGGTGCATATAAAAGATCCCTTGCTGCTTATCGGAAGGAGTAGCCTATGTGGTGGCAGTGGGTTTCCTCTAAAAGACATATGTCAGAATGACTATATGTATGACATCCAATAGTCAATGATGAGATAAAAATCAATGTGATCTGGAGGTGTTAAATAAAACAAACTTTACTTGTTTCACACCTGTGGTTTATCCTACTCATTCCGTCAATAAGTTGAGGTATTTCATCATTATTTTGTTTAAAATTAACTGTTGAGTTTTAAAAAATGGTTTCATATTGTCCATATGTACAGTTAAAGAACATTTTAGATTTTCATATTAAGGATGAGATAATAAAAGGATGTTACAAAAATAGACAGACATTCATAGCCCTTTTAAATTGTGGAAATTTGTTACATTTAAGATGGTATTTGGTCTGTGGTTCGGTTTGATTTTTTAATAACTTAAAAGGAATTGTATTTACAGAACCACTCAACAGATTTCCTATATTTTAAAACCACATAGCACTTTTTAGTTTAAAATAATCTAATAAAATAATTTCATGTAATATTTTTGTTTGAAAAACCCAACTTTTCATTCCTCTTTCGTTTACATAAAAAATAAATTTTGAATAGTGGTTTACATTTTAGATCTTGATTAATGCCCAGAATTTATTTTATTTATGTTGTGTGTTCATAATTCTCTGAAGTTACCTTTGATTACTAATTATCTTATTCACATTTAAATAATTATATTATTTAATAATTCTATTATTTATTTGTGGCCAAGATTCAAGACAGTCTTCGAATAGGCAAGTAGCAGTATATTAAGGTGAAGTGTATAATGGAAATATTACACTCAATCAACCTTTAACATATATTAAATTGACTACTATTTAATAATTATAATAATAAGCCAACAAGCATTATTGCTATCTAATGCAGTAACAGAAAAGCTATGCCTACATGTATATGGTATTGGTATAACCCATCACATATTTTAAAGCACTTCACATTTGGCAATTAACTTTTTTGCCTTCTATGTTTTTTTTAATTTAGTACTGGAGTACTGCTCCATGCTGAAAAAATAATATTAATATTAACAAACACTCTTTTATCCTGTGAGAAGACTGAGTATTTTTCTCCAGCCTCCAACAGGATGAATATTATATTAGATATACTAACAACTAGGTAGACTAGAATGAAAGAATCACGTGCAGTAAACATGATATATTTATTCTACGTTTAGAATAATACAATCATCAAATGAGTATCAGAAATATCATGACTTGCACTTGTGTGTTTCAGTTCATGTATCTTTCATTGAAGGCATCATAGGTGTGGTGACACTGAAGACATCTATTTCACCAAACTTAACGAACATCTGACATACACATCAATGTTTGGCATCATAGTCGTATATCATCATGGTTTTTAATCGGATCATACAGTACATAATGGCAAGAAAAGTACAGAAACAACATGCTATGGGTCTTTTTGTCATCAATTTCACACCTTCAGCAAATTAAATTTTCTGACTATTGTAAAATTTGTTATTTTATTTTACAGTCATAGACGATAAGTAACTGACTTTTTTTTTTTAATCTTCCATACAGTTAAAGATTTTGTTATTATTTTTATGAAATGACATTCAGTTGTCATTAAGTAACAGCATAAGTGCTCATTCAGCAAGTTTGTAATTGTATATTTCAAGCATCCACATTTGTTCCAAGTTATATAAAATGCACAGTTCGTCGTAATTTATGTGACAGCAAAATTGGATGCAAAATTTAACTGTATAAAGTTTAATATTACATCTTGGGTTGTAACAAATGTCTAAATTTATTTATTCTTACACAGTGTATGAGTGAGGAAGAAATGGGGTTAACATTTGTGTACAAATTTAAATTCATTAATAAAATGTTGATTGAAACCTCACAAATAATCAACATTTTATGTGTACTGATTTGAGGTGGGTGTGTTGTTCAGAAATGAGTCGTCTCTGTATGGATAAATAAACATCAGCATTTGTGAACCAGCCATTAGACTGTGTAGCTGTTTGACCAAGCGGAATAACAGTTTTTCTTTAACCAGATACGTATTACACAAATTCCTTTTCCATTAGAAATCTCAGAAAGAGAACATTCAATAACCTAGTATTTGTTTTCAGCATTGCAGTTTCCTGATTTCCCCTACTGACAGGTATTGCGAACCAGCTGCTGAGCACTCTATTCAGTCATACTGGGGCAATTTCTCATGCCTGTGTTTGGTAACACTAGGTTATACTAAAACGCAGGGTTAATCTTGGTCTACCAAATAGAAAATATCTTGAACCAGATCATGTGTTTGGGACTTTTCACTTGATCTGATTATAGCTGTGGCACAAGAACCTCAGGTCAGGGGTCAAACTTCAGTGTTTTCAGGGGTCTTAACTTCAGTGTTTGGGGGTGGGAGGGGGGCACAGCAATTATTGCCTTGGATTTCTAGGAATCAAGAGGACACCAAGGCAATTTTGAGGACACAATAGGGGCACAATGGCAAATATAAGTTTCCTATGGAGCAAACGGGGAAAAAACGGCATGGCAATATTTGCCTTTGTTAGAAGTGAAATTGAGAGGGCATTGTGGCAAAGGGACAGTGTGGCATGGCAAATGCCTGAATGCCTTGCTGAAGTTCGACCCCTGACAGGTTTTGTATAGGTTACCTTATTGCTGTTACTGCAGGTCATGAAGGTGAAACACGCCATGCAAATAACCTGTGGTTTAACCCCTGAGTAACCTGCAGGTTTCCGTAACCCGAGTATGAGAAATTAACCCAATGCTTTTGGTTTTGGCAGACTAGGCAACCTGTGCTCAAATATAGCTTAATACGAGAACTCTCTTCTGTCATCTCACAATAACATTTGCTTTCTTTCAGAACTATCTAGGTAATGGTTTATTTACATACTGGGAAAACAGTTTCACATGTTTGCATGATGCATTATGTAGCATTTTTGATATGTGTGTTTTATATATTTATATATATAATTATATATATTGGCTTTGAGTGCATGTTTGAGTATTGATGGTTTTAATGAGATATTATTTACGTAAAAAAGTGTTAATAACTTTGTGCCTTTGATTTTATCATTCAATATTAATTTGGATTAGTTTTGAAACACTGAACATGTTTAAGCCTGTTCTTTATTTATGCACTATGCAGCATAGTGGTAGAGGCAGTTTTAAGAAATTTAAGATCACAGTATTAGATGCATGATGTTTGTTAATAGTTTGCATGCACTTTAGAAGTGTGTTACGTTATCTTTGAGGTTTGAGGTTCTTTGAGGGTTTCTTTAGTGAGTATTTACTGGTAGTTGCACATTTGCTGCTGGGTTTGAACATATAGGAGATGATTGGTATGTGTAAGAATGTGGTAGATACGCACATAGGGTGGTAATGTGTATGAGTAGATTTGTGTAGGAAGGTGACAGTGGTCTGTCTGTCGGGAGATGGATGGTTTGGCTTGCAGTCTTGTTTGGATAAAGATACAAAACTACAATAATAGCATTATTTTGATGATGTAAGTTATTGGCATGGTGCTCATATTTCATTTCAAATGGAATCCACCAAACAGCTTTGGTGACTGATGCATTCATTTGTTTAGTGCTGCACATTCTTTACCTCTGTTACCGTTACATATAGATTGATATGCTTAGATACAGATGATAATCTAAACACTGAATTTTGTTATTTTTTAATAGTTTTCTTTACCGTTAGTAGTATTACAAGCAAAATGAGATGCTTTATAATGTACATAAACTTAGTAAACATTTATAGGACTCCTTTTCTTCTTTACTTATTAATAAAAAAAAAAGTTCTTTAATACTTAAAAATTTATGATTCAAGTTTTTAAAAAACTATTGTAAAGTTTTTTGTTTAAAAATAATTCTTGACAGTTAAGGTCATACATCATAATATTATGTTTGATTGCTTACAATCTGTATAACATTAAAGTATCCCGATTTCATTTTAAGTGTTATGTTCAAACACTTAAAAAGTGCTGGGTCTAAGTAGTCTTATCTCTGTTTTTGTCTGTCTAAAGAGAACAATCTATCTTAAGATATCATTATATTGTTTGTATAACTTTCCAGTTTATTTTTGTTGTATTTAAGAAATTCATATATTATAAAAAGACACTTGAGTACACTGTGTTTGTGTAGACCATGCACTTTGTTTTACATAGGAGAGCAACAGAGAAATTGTCACATTTTAACAGTAGAAAACTATGAAAACATTTATTTACTATATCAGTTTAAATCTTTTGTAGAGGGAGTAACACATGCCAGCGACGGATCATCGCCTTCACAACCCACCTCTAGTCAATGCACTGGTTTCTCACCTGTATGCCCTAGTCCAAATGAAATGTCCAAAACCCACATGTTCTTTAGTCATAAGAGTGATTGCTTGACAACTGTAGCAGCAGCTGATAGCTCGACCTCTCCATCATCTGCCTCCTCAACCAGCAGTCTGCTCATATCCATGATCCCAGTCAGTCCCATAAAGGTGGTCATATCAGAGGTGGGTGACTCTGATGATGCTCAGACCGAGGAGATCCAGGTGCGACATCCACGGCTTGCCAAAGCAACAGTTGTAGCACCATCAACCATAGCCGCCACAGAGACCAAGTCACTTCCACCCTCAACATTGCTCGTATCTGGTGCAGATAAAAGTCCATCTTGTGAAAAACGCACTGCTTCGTCAACAGTAAAAGTAACATCGACAGGAGACAAGTCTAGAGTTTCACGTTCAACCACTTTGTCAGACTCACAGAAAAAAATGAAAGAGGCATCACGTTCTGATTTGAAAAAGTCTACCACAACTTCTACAAGCTTGCTACAGAGGAAAAAAGTCTCCACCACTATCAGTAGCTTTCCCTCTAAAACATTGGTGTCTGTCCCAAGCTCAACACGTGCCTGTTGTATAGGTCGTCAGACAACACCCACATATGTCATGACACCCAGACGATCTACCGCATCATTGGGGGGATCTGGAACATCTCGTCCTCTGAGTCTCCAGTCTTCGGGGTCAAAGTTATCTGCTAACAGACGAAGTGTTGAGTTGACATCTGCTGCTGCTGTTTCTCGACAGGTGACCTCCACTCAGAGTGCAAGCTTGATGTCTGCCAAACACAGAAAACCATCTGGTGACACCCAGGTGACGACAACAAAGACCACCTCTAAAAATGTCGACAGGCAGAACAGTGGGAAAGGCTCTTTGAAGAGAATACACGAAAAATTTCAGGTTGAGAGAACCATGTCAGGTTCTTCATCATTGGGTGGATCTGGGGCAGAAGCACAGTCATCAGTCAGTAAAATCAGTCAAGACCGAACACCACGGTTTGTTTAGTTTTGTATCAGTGACATTGGGCTATATAGATGTTTGTATCGTACAATGCTGTTGTAGACTCGTATATCATACATTGCTGTTTTAATATATCACAACATAATGATCATTATGGTTATGTAGGAAGACTATTTCTTGTGCAATATTATTAGTGCTGAATGTGATGAAGCCAGTTAGTTTGCGTAACTTGTGATAAACGGCTGTACGTCGAGCTGGTAAACATTGTGTTTGATAAGCATCATAATAACAGTGGAGCTACTTGTCCTGTGAAGAAAACTAATTCTACGCTTTTGTAGATTACCATGTTATAAACTGCTTTGTTTGTCTACAAATTTTGACATTTTTTCTTTTTTTCTGTGGAAGTAATTGTCAGACTATGTTATGTTTTGCATTCATATTAATGGTTTCAATGACTTGTAAATTGTGTAGTGAAAGCAGAAACAAATGATCGACAATGTAGGAAAATATACTAGTATATGTATGTATGTATATTATATAATGTTTATATTTATGTATAGTAGAATATGTCTGATATAACAGTAACTTTTACATTTTATGTTGTGTATTGTTTACTATATTATTTCATTAACTGAACATCACTATACTTGGAGATCATTCACTGATATTTTACAACTGATTCTGTTTGAGGAATGACAATATACATGTCAGTGCTAAAGAATCAACATGATGTGCTAGATGTTTTTTTTATTCCCATAGTACTCCATAACTTGTATTTTATGTGCTCTCCTGTCTATGGAAAACAGCATGTTTTGCACATAGCTGCCAACTGAACATTGTGCTGGAGTGTCATCTGAGAAATGCTTGATTAATAGAAAGTAATTTATGACTCACAACATTAAGTTTTATCTTTTGTATTGAATTTTATAAACTGGTAATAATCACGGAATAATTTATCATTAGGGCCAGTAACATTTGGATTATTTGGGTGTTGGTCAGTTTCCATTATATATTTGATCTGAAACCAAATTCCCAAAATAAGCTAGATCTAAATTTTACATAGTCAGTCCTAGATATAACAGTACATAAACTCTTCTTTGTATTTGATGAGTTGTGGAAAACTGGTTGATTGATACCGAGGTGTTAAGGATCTGAAATCCATGATAGTAACTTCATATTTGAATAGCTAAACAATTTAAAATTATTTCAGAAATGACAATCAGTTTTATCAAAACTTTTCCACATATTTTGGTGGGATGTTTTTAATAGAAAAGTAATTAAGTAAATTTTAATACAACTTTTAAAATAGATTCACTCTTACTTTCTAACCCATGTTAAAACTTTGGTGCCAATCTAGCATCATGAGATTGCTTTGCTACTCGAATGGTTGGTTTGAAGTTACACTAATGACCTTTTTATACCTGTACATTGTTTTCATAATGTTGTAAATATTACATTTGTTGTGACATACAATGTACCAGTAAATACTGGTTTACCTATACATGTATGCTGCTCCTTACAAACATCATGACAAATGGTTTGAGGCTAAACAAGCATCAACCTAGTGACAACTAAAGATAATTATATAATATACAGTCAAACACTGTTGTGTCGATATAATGGGCATATAGAAAAAAAAACAGAGTCAACCAAATATTGATTAAAACGTTCAACACAATATTTAGTAAAAATTGAGAGGAAAGAAAACATCACTTTATTGCAGTTAAAAGTGTCTTTATGTTTTTTGTATAACAGCAGTTCAAGTTTAGTATAAGAAACAAAGAATACATCCATCCATCCACTAGATTATTACCGTGCACACATTCATTTTGGTTCGGCATGCCTTCCTCTTGTTCCGGTGTCCTAAGGTGAGGGCACCTGACCCATTGAAGGAAACAATACAGTTTGTGTGTGTGTTTATATAACCCTACTGTTGTTTTAAGATCATTGACATGAGTTAACACTTGTTTGGTGTTTGGTATTATATCATTCATCTCACAACTAAACTATTTATTTTCGTCAAAGGATCGGTCGACAGACTAATAGCCTATATTAGGACCTCTTGCATACACATATTCCGTTCAAACCAGTGATCCACAACTGGTTCATCAAAGGTCGTGGTATGTGCTGTTCTGTCTGTGGGACAGTGAATATAAAAGACCCTTTGCTGCTCATCAGAAAGAGTAGCCTATGTGGCAGCAGCATGTTTCCTCTAAATGCATATATCAGAATGACCATATGATTGACGTCCTATAGCCGATGATAAGATAAAAATCAATGTGCTCTAGAGGCATTGTTAAATAAAACGAACTTCACTTCTCGCATACACAATAACAGTACATCATTAATGATCTGTTGTTGTGAGCTTACAGTAGTCTTCAGTTAGTACTTGTAACGTTTTTATTTAAAATTTAATCATTTGGATACATAACGTCAAGAAGCTTTCTAAATAAAAACAAAAGTTGGGACCAAAAATAATATCACAATTCTTTTGACTGATCATAGGTTAAAAAGAAAAAGATGGTGGTTAACACTTGTTTTGGCAGTACTGGCCAACATTATCAGTGCAAAACAAATACAGACTCCGTGAGCCTCAGTGGTTCAGTGGTAGGATAACACTCTCAATCTGAAAACTGTGGTTCAAAACCCGTCACAGACTGGCTTACACCGACTTCGTGTCAGAATGACCAAATGTTTGACATCTAATAACGGATGATTAATAAATCAGTGTGCTCTAGTGGTGTTGTTAAACAAACAAATATTGACTCATACAAGATCACAGTGGTGCACAGCTGTATATAAAAATAAATATGTAATTTTGATTCATTGTGGATATAACATAAAATTTGATAGGCTTATAAAATCATTTTTTATTGCTTTCAGAACTCTGTTGTGACAGTATAACCATCGTTAATGTCGGCAAATTGTCAAATACAACATTGTTATCCTTAAACTTGGAAAAAAAATAATTGAATATTTCCTTACTAGGTACTACCATTATGTTGTATTTTGTGTGCATTTCACCAGTGAGTATTGGAATACACAGATATTAAATGTGCATGTTGATAGTAGGTCATTCTTTTTATACCACAAATTGTTATGGTCATTTTTTGTATACCTTACTTCCTTATATTCAAATAAGTAATCTTTATGATAATATCAGCATTATTTTGTCATGTTCTGGCTTTTTATATGTTCATATTTATTCAAATATTTACGTGAACTCTTGATATTAACATAGTCATAGAAACACCTAATTGAAATGTTGTTATTTTTATATATATCATATTATTTTGAAATATATATTGTAAAATTGTGTTGTAACATTTATTGTTCATGTTGAACGTATTAATACTACGCTTATTACTAAATTGGTCAGTGATATAGTATTGTTTAGGGGTGCAACAATATGGAAAAAACATTTTAAAATAGTTGACGAGACAGCAATAGTTGATCATATATGTTCTTTCCCAATGGCATGGCAACACACACTGCAGTTTTTGAAATGTCTGTTGTTGGAAACAAGCTAATAATCCCAATAATGCATGAAATCAGCAGCTATGACTCTTACATATTTCAAAGAAAAACAACAAATTTGTTTTAAAAAGAAAATATTAACTACATAAAATACATATTTGTTTATCAGCATATATACTAGAATATTGTGTAAACAGTTAACTTTGATCCTGTTATCTTTGAGATATGATGACCGAACATGCAAGAATTATGTATAAGTATTTACACTTTGCATTGTGGTAAATTGTGATACATGTGTTGTGGCATATTGTTTCACCCCTAGTGTTGTGGTTTTCAAATAGTGGATTTAATTAACTGTATTCACTTTAGATGATGTTTGGTCATAAAAGATCACAAACATTCAGAATGAAGGGTTGCCCTTTAAATATAATAAATTAAAAGATCAGTATGCAGCAATTTCTTCAAATTTAGGATAGAGGATAAAATATCATCTTTTAAACACATTTTTATTGAAATATTTTCTTTGGAGTAATTTATATTTTAAAAATCATTTGGAGTTTTGAAATTGAAATTAGAAAGTAAGACATTTTATTGTTTTACTTGATTTACAGATCTGTAAAAAAGAAAGTGAAATAAAAACAAAATGTTAATTTTGAAACAAAATTTTTATCAAATAATAACTTTAAAAAGTCCTAAACATAATCTAAGAAATATTTTTATTATAAAAAACCAGCACCATCACGTACAACGTATAGTTGGTTTTTTTTTTCTTTCCAACCGCCATTTTGAAAATATCTCCCTTCAAAAATATTACTTCAGTCACCAAATCAAAGAACAAAAATCTGTAATATATTATATAAACCATGTAATAAAAAATGCCTTTTAAAAAAGTATATGTGCTTATGAAATGTATAAGCCTAGATACAATTTGTAGAGTTCAACTGCATGCAGTTTGTATTCCTTTAAAGCTCAGTGGGTAATGTAATAAACGTTTTTCTCACACATATCAGGTTTGTTAAAAATCTAAACTAGTCAAATTGTCTGGATTGTATAGACACTGATTGGTTTTAATGTGACCCAACACATTTGGTCAGCAAAATATGCTTGAATTCAGACTTTGAAGTTTATAAATATATACAGTGAAAACCAAAGAAGAAATTATTTTTCTTGAGTTCGCTAAGATGTTTTACATGATGTAATTATGAGTGGCTCTCCTGATAAAGACTACGCAATAAGTGATTCATTTGTCATTATTTTATTTTACAGTTATAGAAGATAAATAACTGACTTTTTTCTGTTTTTAATCTTTGGTACAGGTAAATAATTTGGTATTATTTGTATGAAATTACATTCAGCAGTCCTTAAGTAACAGTTTAAGTGCTTGTACAGCAATTTTGCATTGTAAGGGAGTCGGGGTCATAGTTGCTGGATGGCAATGGTGGGAGGGTGCAGATCTGCCTCTTGTCTTTTACCAAATAATTTGTTTTTCAATATAAAAAAAAACTTCAGTAATGATTTTTAGTTTTACTGCCTCTCCCTTCTAAAGAAATGTTTTTGATCCTGAGCCTCACCACCCTCTTGGGGATAAAGGTTAGGTGTTAAACACCATTAATTTAGGACAGGCATTATCAAAGAAAAAGACGTCAAGAGTTGGGAAATTGTTACTAATATTGTATGATCAGTGAATCCCAAACTAGATGTAAATATGAGCTGACCGGGGTAACTCTTACTAGGCAAATGTTTTATAAGTATATGTTATTAATTTTTCTAGTCATATCTCAGGTTAGGTTACAATACTGTACGTATATATTGGAGTTGGTGTTGTATGGTGTAACATTGTGATTGGCGACTTTTATTTGTAGATTTATCACTGGTACGTTATGAGACATGTATTCTTCATTATGTAGGTTTTACCACCAGGATAGAACATTCAGCATTTAAGTATGATTATAGTGTTGTATTGCAAATGTAACATCCTGTTTTTGTTAATAAATATAGGGTTACACATTACAACACTGATTTCGGGCGAGCCCTTTGTATGGACATTTTTTATGAGGTGTGAATCATATTTTATTACTTTTTGAATGGCAGTCGTTTTTCATCTGAACATTTTGACAAATGTTACTATAAATTTCTTGTTACATAAAGTAACGTTACTTTTCAGAGATTAAAATATCCAGAATAGCCATCATTGTCTTATTGGCACAAAAATGTTCAACATTTTTCTCAAGAACAACTAAATTGTTGAAACTTGGAATATATGTTCCTTGCAATTTTCTAAATGTTTTTATTATTATTGTTATAATTGTAAAAATTAATCAAATACTAATAATCAAGGCTTTAAGCATTTGTTTAACCTAACAGGATGGTGGTCATTACTCAAACATTTAAAATATCTAGTCTTCAAACAGTCTTGGCTTCTTCGTCAATCATATAACAATGTGTGTGGTTATTTATGAAGTAGATAAAAAGAAACAGAAATGTGTTGGTGATGATCTTGTACATGAAAAAGTGAAATTTCAACAGTTAAATACAATTTGAAGAATAGAATCTTGTCACATTATTTTTTTTATCTGACAAAGAAAACAATATCTTTAGGTAAATACACATATTGAAGAATACATGGGTTTTATTACAATTGTATACACCTGATTTCAGCAATATTAACATGTACTAAACATTGCTTTTGTATATTATGTAGTAATAATAAATATTCAACTCAAATGGCTTTCTTCATCTTTACGATCAGGATTTTAATTATTAAAACTTCATTATAGAACTTCTACAGTTAAGTTGCTGCTGAACAACATTGTTTACACAGTCACTATTATATGTAAAACTTGGTACTTTTGTCAGAATACCAGGTCATTGAGCAGGAACCTCATTCCTAGAAGAAAATGTCTATAGAGGACCTTGTATCCTAGAGCATTTATTCCATCAGAACATGTTCTCAGGTGGACTTGACATAATATGACTCTTACAGAATTTAGTCTACAAAATTAACTTGTTGCTGCCATAGTCTACTCTTTTCAAATAATAGAAATTTGTCTTTCTAATTGCATTTCTTCTTGTAGATAGCCCAGACACCACATACCAAGCTTTCCATTGTAATGGTAATATGGTACGGAGATGGATGGAACCTGCAGCTCTGCTGAAGGGGGTTGATCAGTCTTGATCTTCGAGATGAATTACAAGCTGTTGGGTGCTTGTGAAAACAAAATAGACATGTTACAGTACCTAGTGAATAAAAGTGGGCCACACTGGGATGGAACTTAATCCCCTAAGAGCCTGTTGAATTCTAATAAAAATACTTTTTTTAAATAAGTTTAGCATCACATCTAAAAATGGGGACTTTTTTAAGAGATGATCTTTTGGTGTAGTCATTTTACCCTTGCCTTATAAATGATGCTTCAGCAGTTTCATTTGTTCAACATTAATGGGTACCTTATTGAAACTTTAAAGTTTGTTTTATTTAACAACACCTCTTGAGCATTTATTTTTATCAATCATTGGCTATTGGACATCAATCATATGGTCATTTTGGCATGTATTTAGAGGAAACCCTATACTGCTACAAAGGCTACTCTTTCCGATAAGCAGCAAGTGGTCTTTTATATGCACCATTCCACAGACAAGACAAAACATACCACGGCTGTTGATCAACCAGTTGTGGACCACTGGTTGGAATGGAAAATAGCCCACACACATTGAAACAGACAAAACTGTCAAATGTGAGCATTTCCCAGTGAAGAATTGACATGGCCAGCAACATCCCAAAATGCAAGATTGGACTTCTAGCTATAAGAAATCTTTATAAGCAGCAGGACCATTAAAATACTGCAACATGCCCCCTAGGAATAAAACCAAACAATTATGACATCTGCTTGGTGGATAATTTGATTTTGAAGTACATATATATATA
>JAULBS010141106.1:0-12719 GCA_032355785.1 Symmetromphalus regularis | reverse complement strand
TAAAAATCCCATGCCTCGACTGAGATTTAATCTCAGTACCTACCAGCCTCGAGTCCGATAGCTTAACCACTGCGCCATGGAGGCCGGTTATTTAAATACTGTAAATAATGTGGCACAGTGGTAATGCTTGTTGGATTGACAACTGGTAGGTAATGGGATCAAATCTCAGTCTAGATGTGGGATTTTTAATCTTGATATCGGCTCCAACCTAGAATGAATGCTCCACAAGACTCAATGGATAGGTGTAGGCCACTTGCACCGACCAGTGGGTCACAATAGATGTATCAAAGGCTGTATTATGTGCTGTCCTGTCTGTGTATAAAAGATCCCTTACTGCTAATCAGAAATAGTAGCCTATGTGGCAGTAGTGAGTTTCTTCTAAAGACCATGAGTTGTAAAACACAATGTCTAATACGTAAAAAAAAACAATTTAACATTTACTGCTAATCAACAATGGTTTCTTCCATTGTAACTTGTTCAAAAGTATTCCCCAGTAGGCATATTGTGATGTTTAATTTTTTGAGGGTGGGAAGTGGTTTTATTATTTAACAACACTACTTGAGCACATTGATTTATTAATCATCAGCTGTTCGATGTCAAACATTTGGTTATTTTGACATGTAGTCAAGAATTAACCAGCCTCCAACACATTTTGAACCACTGTCATCAGCTTGAGAATCTGACATTCTACTGCTGGACCACTGAGGCTCACTTCTGATACCTACATGTAATAATCACTGAATAAACAATGTGCTGGGGTGTCGTTAAACAACCGATCTTTTCTTTTCCTTAATGTAAACAAGAAGCAGACTGCTTTGTTTCTGGTTGACAGAAATAGACAAGCATTATTGTATCCATACTGTAAATATATGTTTACAAAATAAACAAATGAGTCCCCGACAAGCAGCCATTATTAATTTTTATTCAAACTCTAAATATAAACCTGATCATTTTGTATCTAGTTGACAAAGATAATAAACAGACGGGCATTATTGTCCTCATACTGTAAATATGAAGCTGATCGGTAGCCGACGTTATTGAATTACTGGTAACAAGTATCGCCTGTCGTGATGCACAGCCAATAATTGCCCAACAGTTTCTTCAGATTGAGGAGAGCAAGGCTGTAACGAAAATCATTACAAGGATCAGCAGGAAAAATTGACAGTCAATGTTGATACCCAGTGTGAACAGGGCAGTCTGAAGTGCTGCAATCCCATTCAGTGGTGGTCTGGTAGCATGGAATTTTATGATAACCTCTTGACTTGGCAGCCTGATGAGATGGTTGTGATGATGGTTACTAGGCCAGTGTCAAAGCTAAGTCCTGGAGATTATAATTACTTTTGCCTCCACTATGCCAAAGGGAAGAAAAGGAAAGGAAATTTTAGCTTTAAGTAGGTTGGTTGGTTGTATATATTTCTGGGCTTATATCCAATTACGGTTCAAGCATGCTGTCTGGGTACACAACTCAACTTCCTGTGCTGTCTGTCCAGGACAGAGGTTGCAAGCCTGGAAATTAGTGGCTGGTCAAGGACAATGACCAGGAGAAATTTGTCATTTTGGAAGATTCGACAGTCACTAAGTTAATTGTGTCAGTCATCTTGTCCAACACTCATATTTTAACTTTTAGTAAAAATAACATTTCTGTATAAAGTCAACTTGATGCATCTTGTGTCTGTTGAATAAATTGTGAAGAATTAAATAATAAAAAAGCATACACTATAAAAACTAAATTGTGTATTTTGTTTAAATTGTGCATATTAAACTATATGTCAGGAACATTTCCTTTAATGTCCAGCACAAACTGACTGATGCTAGAAATTTTGACCACCGGATTAAAAAAATTATTTCCAGACCTGAGCTTAGTGTTAGTAGGAGAGACGAAACCCGCTGCTGTCACAGTAATAAAGCTACTCTTATTGATAAGCAGCAAGGGATCTTTTATATGAACTATCCCACAGACAGGATAGCACATACCACAGTCTTTTATAAACCAGTTGTGGACCACTGGTTGATGTAAGTTTTATACACCTACCCACTAAGCCATGTGGAATACTCACTCTGGGTTGGAGCCAACACTGAGATTTGATCTCAGTACCTACCAGCCATGAGTCTGATGGCTTAACAACTGCGACACCAGGGCCTCTATTTTTAGCTTTAATGACACTCATACACAGAGTTTATTCAGTGACTCTAAAGGTCAATTAATACTTTATCGTTAAGCTTCATGTTGAATGGAAATTTAGCCACGATTCCATTGGGAATAACTATTCACTGACCGGAGTATGTGGTGAAATATGAGTTAACCTTTAGATGTCAAATATAAAGTACTTGTCTGATGATTTAAAAGGATAGATTTGAAATAGGATGATATTTCAAAATATACTCAACCAAAAAAAAAGTATGCATGTAATCAATAGTCATTTATTTTATAAACTTGACGACATTCATTGCAGAAATTCTGGAATTAGATAAACACACAATTTAGGAAGTGTGTGTGTGTATGCAGTAATATCACAAGTTGTATATGTGTTTACTGCCAATGGACCATTACTGTGACCACCCTATGAAACAAAAAAATATTTCAGCATGCATACTTTCAGTATGCCTTGTTTTTAACAATATGTTTTTACTTTGTAACCGATTATTTGGTTGTTATTTATTCAAGCAGATGCTGTTATATTGCAATATTCTGCAACTTATTTTGCATGATTAAAGTTTAGGAAAATTTTCTAATTTTAATTTGAGGACTTAACTATCCACCATGTTACTGATTGGTGGTTCACTTGGATTTTAATATGCAAATTTAAACTGTTATGCATAACTGACACTCAAACAGAATGATATTTTTCATTAAAGAATTCTGTGGGTACAACCGTTTTCTTTGCCATGGAAAAGTTTTTTTTTTTTTGGTTTATTTTGTTTAATGACACCACTAAAGCACATTGATTATGTTACACAACTTACATTGTATCACAACTAGCCATTGCTATGTAACCACATGCCTATATTGAACGTAGGAAATTGAATTACCTCCCCTTGATAGCCACGTAGATACCACCAGGGTGATACATACCTACCAATCATCCTTCTCGTTTCCCAAGCCATTGAGAATGGCTGATTATATTTGAATGTGTTTGAATGTTACTTATTACTTTGTCTAATGTTGACAAACACTTTTCCCTTTGAAGATATGAAGTCACTAAAGTTGTTTGTAACAGTGTGGTTAATCGTTGGTTATTGGATGTCAAACATTTGGTTATTTTTACAAGTGGACAAGTGTGAGCCAGCCTCTAACAGGTTTTGAACCATTGTCATCAGCTTGAGAGTCCAATGTTCTAAGGCTGGACAACAAATTCTCATTCCGCCATGGAAAAAATACTAATACCTTATGCTTGTTTCCTAATAGTTCATGAATGACAATGAGCTTGTGTGTCCTTAACCATCCCTTTTTATCATTCTTTTGTAATCTATAACTGTTATGATCAAAATCATGTCTCTGTAAAAGACAGAGTCCAAAGAAAGTATAGATGAAGTTAAGATAACATAAGATATTCAGAAATCAGTTAAAATATGTTTTTTAACAAGTGATGAGACCAGATTCTCAAAATAGGGGAGCATATCCTGCAACACTGCTGGAATGAATCCATGAAAATGGCCCATATTTTGCTGTAAAATATTATCTATTTCTAATATAATAAAATATTATATATTGAGGGCCAACTGCAAAAAATAGTTATGTCCAAAATGGTACCTTTGAGAAAAATGAATTTTTAATTTAAAAGAGTCATGTAAAATCAGAACATTTATAATTCAGATTCTTTTTCATATAGGCTGCACTTAGTGTGCAAAATGACATGTCTGAGACCTTTGATTCTGTGCTGATTCTAAGTGGGCCAAATTTACTTACAATGAATGTTAAGAAAATCAGATTTACAACATTCAGTACTCTCATGGGAAGATTACACCTTAAAATACAGCAAGTTACTTCCTTTTTCTCGTTGCCTTGACATTTTAATATAGCTGTTAAGTATGGTAACAGATGGTGTTGCAAGTGGGTGGTTTATTGCAATTTCAGGCTTTATTGATGCAATTAAGATTAGCATAAATATTCCAATAAGACATGCTCGTCCTACAGTTGGTGTTACATTCCAGTTTTCAAGGCTCAGACAATTACATTTATCAGTCAATGTAATTGAATTGTTTGCTGCCATTTTTATAACTCCATGTTGTTTATATCATAACATTTCGCTGTTTCAGAACCAAAAGGGTGTAAGTTAGGGTAGCAGGTAATGGAGAAAAGTGCTAAAATGGATTCACTCTTGCTCAAATGGTAGAGTATCTACTTGTGAAGCTGTTGGTTATCGGATCGATCGTTCTTAGTGGACCCATTTGCAGTTTAGGCTATTTTCCGTTTCTACCAATGGTTCTTAACTGGTTCATCAAAGGCTATGGTGTATGCTAACATGTCTGTGGGAAAGTGATTATAAAAGATCCCTTGTTGCTTATTGGAAAGAATAGTCTATGTGGTGGCAGCGGGTTTCCTCTGAAATATTTGTCGGAATGACCATATAATTGATGTCCAATAGCCAATGAGAAGATAAAAATCAATAGCTCTAGAGGCGTCATTAAATGAAACAAACTTTACTTTTTTGTATAAAAACACAACACAATTGTGCAATAAAACTTTATCTAAACTACGCACATATAAATTCAAATACATAAAAATTCGCACATAAACTTCCCCCCTCCTTGATGCATAGAATATGGAATTGTCCAGTCACACGCAAGGAACTTTAAAAAGTCCTATCCAAGCTGTAGTCACGGTAAGGAGGTGGGAAGCAAATGTTTTTCTACACTGAGCATGCTTGCATAAACAAACATAAAGCAGGCATAAACAGGAAGTGCGCATAAAACTGTTTGAAAAAGATAAGCCAATCATAAAACTTCTGATCAACAAGTACGCCCAGCATGAGTACTGCTGTACTAGAAGCCAATCCAACATTAAAAAAATGCAAGTGTCATCTGCCATGTGTTTTTAAACTCAGGTATATTAGCGTAGCCTTACCATAAATAATTATATACATCATTAGGAGATGAAATTTTATACTAAGTTAGGCTCAGAGCCATAAAGCCACCTAATTGGTAATGTACTCTAGGTAAGGTAGCTAACTACCATCAAATTGCCGTTGTCTTTTGTCTTTCCTGTGAATTTAATATGCGTTGTTTCCAGTAATGATCATTAAAATATGATAGGAAATTTGCCACATACAGTTGAGTTTGTTTAAACTGGAGACTGATCCAGAAATCTGGAAACCAGAGTAATCTTTTGTATCATTGTAACAAAAATTGAATATTTGTAGGTTATTAAACAAGTTTCATGTTTATGTCCTGAGTGAAATAATTTTAAGTCGTCACGAGCTTTTACCTTTTTTTGGAAACAAACTAAGCGAATTAAAATGACGTCATATGACATCAAGATGTTACGTCCCGGTTTGACGTAGTACTAGGACGTAATACTTTGATACGTACCAAGATATGTTGAGCCATATGTAATAATTATGATTATGTCTCATCTCCATATTTCTAAAAATTGAAATAGCTAATTACAGTTGTTAGATTGTTTATACCATTGTACTGTAAGTGGTTATGGGTCGGAGTGAGATGTAGCTCAAATGGTTGAGTGTCCGCCTGTGAATCAGTCGGTCGTCGGATCGTTCCTTCTCAGTGACTTCATCAGCAGTTTGGGTTATTTTCCATTCCAACCAGTGGTCAATAACTAGTTCATCAGAGGCTGTGGTATGTGCTGTCCTGTCTGTGGAACAGTGCATATAAAATACCCCTTGCTGCTTTTTGGAAAGAGTAGCCTATGTGGTGGCAATGGATTTCCTCTAAAAAAAATATGTCAGAATGATCATAATGTTTGACATCCAATAGCCGATGATAAGATGAAAATCAATGTTCTCTAGAAGCGTCGTTAAATAAAACAAACTTTACTTTACTATATATACATGTAGTTGTGAGTTGTGTGTGAAGTAATAATGTTCTCTAGGAGTGTAGTTAAATAAAACAAACTTTACTATATGTGGTTATGAGTTGTGTGTGAAGTAATAATGTTCTCTAGAAGTGTCGTTAAATAAAACAAACTTTACTACATGTGGTTATGAGTTGTGTGTAAAGTAATAATGTTCTCTAGAAGCGTAGTTAAATAAGATAATTTTACTTTACTATATGCGGTTATGAATTGTGTTTGAAGTAATAATGTTCTCTAGAAGCGTTGTTAAATAAAACAAACATTACTTTACTTTACTATATGCGGTTATGAGTTGTGTGTGAAGTGATAATGTTCTCTAGAAGTGTCATTAAATAAAACAAACTTTACTTTACTATATTTAGTTATGTGTGTGAAGTAATAAAAGTTATGGATCTAATGTTAAAAAGGACATATCATGTTTGTTCGTTTTTCTTTGTTTTCTCAAACTGGACCCAATATGGTTGAGATGATCTCATAATCAAATGTTAAATTTTGTCTAATCCCCCACATTCACTTTGATTCAACTAAGTTCAAGTTTGGACAAAGTCTACTGTATAATTATTCTGTCTGCTGCTATGTTGAAGCAAGTGATTTGTCTCGAATAAAGCATTACGGCTGATTATCAATGTTGTGCCTGTCTGGACCATGGATTCAACATTAAAGTTCCTTGACACCAAATCAGTCTATATTACACTTTTGGGGAAACATGTTTTTAACCTTTAGAACTGGTTTCTGTCTATTTAAAGAAAAAAAGAAGAAAAAGTACCCCAGAACATTGTTTTTAATATATAATAAACAGTAAAAGAAATGTAAATTTAATTTCCAATGTTTTATTGAAAATTACCAGTTACACAGTAATGAGCTTTATGGCTTAAACATTTTGTTTTATTTTCAATTCAAAATCATGTCAATGAATTGACATTAAGTTTTAAGATTTCTTTAAATGTTATTGTAATTTTTTATATACATTTTTTGTTTTGTTTACAGTTATTTTATAAACATGGAATTTCTAGCTCTGATGGATGTTAATTTAGTTATTTGTGGTCTTTAACTTGAAAGCCAATTCTCCTAAAGGCCATTCCCTCTGGTTGGTTAGTTGTGTTTATTTTCGTGCTTATATCCAATTAAGGTTCAAGCATGCTGTCCTGGGCAAGCATCTCAGATTCCTGTGTTATCTGTTCAAGACAGAGGTTAGTGTTGGTAGGAGTTATGAAACCCACTGCCACCACACTAATGCGGCTACTCTTATCGATAAGCAGCATGGGAATTTTTATATGCACTATCCCACAGACAGGATAGCACATACCACGGCCTTTGGTAAACCATTTGTGATACACATATCCACTGAGCGTTGCAGAGCACACACTGGGTTGGAGCCGATGCTGAGATTAAAAATTCCATGGCTGAGATTCGATTCCAGTACCTACCAGCCACAAGTTAGATAGCTTAACCAAATCAGTTATAAGAGTATAATTTTATTAGCCATAAGCACCATTTGTATGTGGCGCTTAAGAATTTAACTGAAATAAAAGTACATTTTAAACCCCATAAAGATGGCAATTGTAAATGTCAAATGCAAATTGAATTATGCACATTCCATTTAAAACATGTATTTGCTTTCAGTAAAAGTATTATGGATAAGATCTGATCAATGAGGGAGTATAAAAAAAATAATAATTCTTTGACATTTAGGAACTATAACTAATAATAAACTGGTTTAAAGAAATTTAAATTAAACACTAATCAATTTCGTTAAAATTTACCATATTTGTTTTCAACATTCTTGTTTTTTTCCTATTCATTGTAATCTAATTGACAAAATTATATGTTCAAAAACATAACATAAACAAAAAGAAAGTATGCATGTTAAAATAGTTTCATGGGTTGGTCTCAGTAGTGGTCCATTGGCAGCAAACACTGCCAACTTGTGATATTACCGCACGCACGCACGCATGCAAGCACACACACACACACACACACACACCCAATGGTATGGTTATCTCATTGCAGAATTTCTGCCATGGATGTCTTCTGATTTATGAAATAAATTATTGATTAAAAGCATACATTCATTTTTGTTTGAGTACTTAAGAACATCTTTAATCAAGATACAACTCAACATACAAAGTAGGGTTTGTCTTTAGAACTTGAAAAGACTTAGATTAAAAAAATTCAGCTTGACCATATGTAAAAAAAACAGAAGCAGACCTAAAACTTTCTATTCATTATTTTAATGTTCTTTTTCTTTACCCAAAACTGAAAGATCAGTAGTGGATCTAGAGGGGGCCTGCCTACCCACCCCTAAATTTTGCAGCTTATATGACATTTTAACAATTATTTTTTTGTTATTGTTAAAGAATCTGTGGAATTGGCATCATATTATTAGTGCCCTCCTTAAATGGATTTTCTGGATCAGCCATGGAAGATGGTTACAAAAAAATCTTCACAAACTGTTCTTCTGACATACTTGTACATAAATGTTTTCTGGGAAACAGACATTTTATGCCCAACAGGCTTTTAATGACACCGTATTGTTCAATAACCATTCCTTTCACATGATTTATAGTTAGAACATCAATATCTCATTCTTTCTCGATACAAGAAAATCATATTGGACTTGAGAACGGGATAACAGTAACAGATAACTACTTGGTGATTGCGCTGGCCGTTAATCATGGTTGCGTGATGGGCAACGTTTTATTTGCTGCCATATGAAGCATTCATCTGCAAGACTGGGTCATCTGTAGAGCTGTCTATTCAACTGCAATTAATTCATTTCCTCACACAGGACAAAATGTCTGCCAATATCAATAAATCTGTAGAAAGAAAGAATGTGAGGCCATAGGATGTGAAACACAGAACACAATGGAGAGCAAGATCGAGCAATTTCCAGGCCTTACATTGATATATATTCTGAATGAAACAAGAAATATGTTAAAAATAGATATTAAAAGAGGATTTTTTTTAAATACTTGATAATGTCCTATTTATACAAAATGTCCAGCGGTAGAATGTCAGACTCTCAAGCTGATGACAGTTGTTCAAAACCTGTTGGAGACTGGCTCTCACTTGACTACATGTCAAAATAACTAAATGTTTGACATACCAATAGCCAATAATTAATAAAACAGTGTGCTCTAGTGGTGTCATTAAACAAAACAACACCCCGTACCCCCAAAAAATAAATATATATATATATACAAAACACACATTTACAGAAGCCCTTTCCCCCTTATGTAACAATACATCAAACAATGAAGTTTACACTGTTTGTGGTTATTTCCATTTATCCAAATTGTGAATACTGCAGGTTGGTTGATTGGGTGTATTTATGTTCATGCTTACAGTTCAAACAGGCTGTCCTGGGCACACAACTCAGCTTCTTGTGCTATCTGTCTAGAACAGATGTTAGCATTAATAGGAAAGATGAAACGTGTTGCCACCACACTAATGAAGATACTCTTATCAATGAGCAGCAAAGGATCTTTTTATATGCACTGTCCCACAGACATGATAGCACATACCATAGCCTCTGATAAACCAGTTGTGAACCACTGGTTAGTGTAAGTGGTATACATCTACCCACTGAGCATTAAGGAGATTTCACTATGGGTTGGAGGCGATACTGAGATTAAAAATCCCATGCCTCGACTGAGATTAAAAATCCTATGCCTCGACTGAGATTTGATCTCAGTACCTACCAGCCATTATTCTGATAGATTAACCACTGCACTACCAAGGCCAGTACTCTGTAGGTTTTGTGAAACAGTCCCAAGAAATTAGCAGTAACATTCAGGAGAAAGTCTACATTCCAATGACTACTTGGTATGAAAGGTATTATTGCTTTTGGTACCTTCCTTCGGTCACTATGGAACTCTGCACTGAACTGAGAAAATTGCCTTGGACACAGAGTATAGAACTAAAATCATGTAATAATTATATTGATCTTCTTATACCATTCATATAACCTGAAGGAACATATAGTCACCCTCGTAACCTAAGTGTAAGTAATTTTTAGATTTTTAGCTATATGTAACTCACCTCTTTTAACAGTTGCTATAAGCTGTAAAAATGCCTGCGTCATTGTGCACGTCCTAACCCACTTGATAATAATTATTATAATAGTTAATAAATAGTCATTGAAAGATAATTGCTGCAGTTTTTTTTGCATTTTTCTCAAAACTACAAAAATTACTTTGGCATTTAGGTTATGAGGGTGACAATATATAAATATAAGGTTTTAAAAATCTGTTCACATTTATAAGGATTTAGATTTAATTTAATTCAAAACATCCTCTGTCAGATGACTTGTTGGTTTCACCTCTCAACCAGTAATTGTATCTGGGTTTTTTAGAATTAAAGTAAAGTAAAGTTTGTTTTATTTAACGACACCACTAGAGCACATTGATTTTTATCTTATTATCGGCTGTTGGACGTCAATCATATGGTCATTCTGACATATTTATTTAGAGGTAACCTGCAGTTGTCACATAGGCTACTCTTTCCAATAAGCTACAAGGGGTCTTTTATATGCAGTTTCACAGACAAGACTGCACATACCACAACCTTTGATGAACCAGTTGTGGACCACTGGTTGGAACGGAAAAATAGCTCGAACTGCAAATAGGTCCACTATGAAGAGTCTTTTGATATATCATTCATGAGACAGTTGGGTTGGATTCACTAGAGGGTTTTGATCGTATGACCAATTGCATCTCAGTTTCTCACCCTGCCAATTAATCTAGATCTTGACCTGGATCTTTTTAAACACCATAATATATGGAAATTGACTGAAATGGACTGCGTGAAACCTAAAAGATTATGTATGACCCAGAAATTTTAAATGGACTATCTGTCACTTGCTTTCTTGGTTGATGTAGCACTTACAGACAGCAAGCCATGTTATTTTGGATCTCTTCTATTATGTTTTAAATTGAGAATCTCATTGACTTATATACGAGAGGTAGACTGTCTTCTATTGTGCTCATGGTTACTTGACAAATGATGTTCTCCGGAAACACTCGGATCACCATACTTACATATAATTGCCTGTTTAATACAGATTCTGTTACTCTGGGTTAGAGCCGAGCGTGGGCAAATCACACAACCTTCTCAACGTGGTCGTGTAGATGTTATAACACTCCTGCAGTGAAACAATTAAACAGCAGTTATCCTCACCCAGCATTTCTTGCCGAAACGCCGATACGAAAGACGCGAGCTGATCGATACACAGTGAACCAGATCTAAACGGGCAGATTCTACAAGTCTCGTGATTCATAACAGTTGTATTAAAAAGGAGAGCCACTCCTACTCAAATCTTGAATGCAGTGTAATCAAGCCTGCCCCTGGATATATACTGGTTAAGCTATCAGTCTCATGGCCGGTAGGTACTGGGATCAAATCTCAGTCGAGGCATGGGATTTTTAATCTCGATACCTGCTCCAACTCAGAGTGAGTACTCTGCATTAGTGTGGCGTCAGTGGGTTTTGTGTCTCCTACTAACAGTAACCTCTGTTCTGGATAGACAGCATGGGAAGCTGAGCTGTGTGCCCAGAACAGTGTGCTTGAACCTTAATTGGACATAAGCATGAAAATAAATCCTACCAACCAATGTACCCATGATTTCAAAAGTAGGAATCTAGGATACAGGTGTGCCATGCTGTGCTGTGCCGTTAGCTTGGTTTATATGTAAACAAGCATCCTTCTCAAATCTGTGGCTCATTTCTTGTTTCAACCGGTGGTCTACAACTGATTTAATGTCCTATCTTGAACCTCAGCCAATCAAATTGCAGTCAAGTTTGAATATGAATACCTCATGAAGTTTTAGCACACTTCTGAACATTTTTACACGGTGCACAGTTACATATTTTTAATGCCTTTTTATTGGTTTGGTCAAAGCTAAACTTATCCCAATATCTCACCCTGGTATACATGTATATACATGTAGTTAAACTTAATTGATCATGTTTGTAGTTTATAGTGTAGCTAGCTTACAAATACATGGTTTAGAAAAATTCTTCCTATTTGAAGTAGGATGTTTTGTAAAATGTTGGGGAAGACAGCTCATCTTCCCTCAGAATAAACCATAATTTCCACCCAAATCAGTGTGTTGTTTATATGAGCTTGTGTGTAGGAGTGATATTAATGTCTTGTTTGAGGAAAAGTGCATATCAATATTCTTTGCAGCTACATGTAATCTGAAAGAATAGCTTATGTGCAGGTTTCCTCTAAAGACCATGTCACAAATATTATGAGTTTGACACCTATTATATTAACTGTATTAACCAGCAGGTTTCCTCTGAAGACCATAAGTCACAAATATTATGAGTTTGACATCTATTAGCTGCAAATTAACCATAGTACTGGGGTGCTGTTAAACAATAATTTTTCTTTCCTTTGCAAATTTCTGTGAAGGAGATTGATTTTCACAGGCTTTCACATGACGCAGGAATCCTGCGTATTTGACATACTATTTTGCTAAAATACTCCTAAATAAAATATGTGTGCGTCATAGTTGACGCAAAATATTTCCCATGTCAATTGATTTTTTTTTTAAATACACAAAAACCTATTATTTATGAGAAGAAAAAACAATGGATATACATTGTAAAGATAGAATAGTGGATAATGGATATAATGTATGCATGTAATATAAACAAGACAGTTATTCAGTTAATTATGTGATTGA
>JAULBS010141085.1:0-12721 GCA_032355785.1 Symmetromphalus regularis | reverse complement strand
CAGCCAGGCACATTCATAATTTAACATAAACAAATGACATTAATAGTTATTTAAGTGAATGTAAACGATAATATAAATATATAAAATGATCTCTTTTGTATAGTAAAATGTGCATGTGGTGAAGTGGTTGGTGTATGAATATTTAACTATAACTTTGTGAACAAGTGCCATTTTATGAAGGTGGTTTTCCGATTACGGTGTTGAAATTACAGCTTTTTAAATTATCAAATTTTAAGTGTGATAACATATTTTACATCGACAAAATGTGTTCAAAGTTACCAGGAATAGATGAAACCAGTATGTCGCAAGATTCTGTTGTATTCAATGGCTTTGTAATTGTGAAAGTAGGCAAATGTGTCAACAGTAATGATATGTGTAAGATTAAACAGGACCAAGCTCATATTTCATTATAAATGAAAAAAAACAAGTTTCTAAATTAAAATCTCCAAACAAATTGGTAGGCACGTCTGTCATTTTGACGCCATCATTTGATGTTTAAAAATAGAATCTTGGGGAATTCCTTGGTTATTCCTTTGTTGCCATAATTCATAAAGTACTTTCGGTTATAGTCCGAAATAGTGCAAAACTGAGGCTCATGCATCTATGAACATTTTTTTTAAAGCACATGATGTCATTTGAACCAATCCAAGTATTTATAACAAATGTGTAATTACAAAATGGAATTATAAAAAAATGAATAATTTTTTATTTTATTTTTTCATTATTCAGCATTCATATGTTTCAGTTATTTTCTGTCGTCTACTATTGCAATTCTATGTTATTTTTAAATAACTCAAAGACATTTCTTGTTACAAAACAAACTCATAAGAGTAAAGTTTGTTTTATTTAATGACACCTCTAGAACACATTGATTGTTTTCTTATTTTTGGCTATTGGACGTCAATCATATCGTCATTCAGACATATTTATTTAAAGAAAAGCCTCTGCTGCCACATAGGCTACTCTTTCCGATAAGCAGCAAGGTCTTTTAAACAAACAGGACAGCACATACCATGGCTTTTGATGAACCAGTTGTGGACCACTGGTTTGAATAGAAAATAGCCCAAACTGCAAATGAATCTACTGACAGGCGGCACGCTACCGTTTCAGCTACATCCCGCTCATTTTTATCACATATTAAAGGGCTTAGTAAAAAAAAAATGTTGCACTCATTGTAATGCAGCTGCCAGCTGAGCGAAACGTGTGAAGAAATGTCACATCAAATGTGATAGACATTGAAGATTTTTGATGACACGAATAACATAAGTGTCTCCGGGAACACTGCACTTGTGAAGACTCGGAGGTCGGAGGAGTCAAGTGGAATTGCTTACTCCGTGTATGTTCTGTATTGTCTGTATCTGTATCCTCTACAGGTGTTGGGTATTATCTTTGACTGTGGGTGATTGTCAAATCTGTGCCAGATACCATAACAGGACTACCCCTGTGCCGGTAGTTTTCATACTAACCTTGTTGATGATAGATAAGAGATAAATAGACAAGAAGAGAATCGCAGGTGTGGGGTGGCTTGTGATCTCAAAATTACCGGCAGATCAGCTTTCTGCTGTTTAATTTTACATACCGGTAGGTGTCCTTTCAGCTCTCAGAGCAGCGGGCTGGAGTTTTTTCTGATAAATTGCATTCATTTATTTTAATATCCTAGACCTCCCAAAATGGCAAGAACTGCAAAATAAATGATAAATGTTGGGGGTTTTTTAAAAAGAAAATGAAAAAAGATAGAATTTAAAAATAAAATAAAAAGGTTTTTAAATGAAAAATGTATTGTCAAAAGCAAAATAGATAAGCAGTTTTATGCTTGTATAGAATGTTGGAAATATCTTTTTTAGACAATGATCTTGAGCATGTCTGTGGATGTCTTTAATTTTATCACTTTAGGTTGACAATTCTCCATCCACCACCTACTTATTTACCTTTAGAGAAAGGGATGTAGCTCAAATGGTAGAGTGTCCGCCTGTGAAACTGTCGGTCTTCGGATCAATCCTTCTTAGTCGACACATTTACAGGTTTTGCTATTTTTCGTTCCAATCAGTAGTCCACAACTCATTCATCAAATGCCATGGTATGTCATGTCTTGTCTGTGGGACAGAGCATATAAAAAATCCCTTGCTGCTTATCAGAAAGAGTAGCCTATGTGGCAGCAGTGGATTCCCTCTAAAAATATGTCAGAATGACCATGTGACTAACCTCCAACAGCGGTGATAAAATAAAAATCAATGTGCTCTAAAGGCATCGTTAAATAAAACAAACTTTTTATTTCCCTTTACAACAACCCTAGACCAATACTGTATTCATTTAGCATGTTACTGTGGGTGAAGATGCCTTGCATACGTGGGCATTACGATAAGATGGTATCATGTTGGCCGGCCATCTTGATGTGTTGCACAAACAGGCTGTTGATGACTGTTACTATAATTATTTGATGTTTGTTTTCTATCAGGGATGTTGTAGTGTATAAAGTGATGCATTCAAACAGATTGTACTTGTTGAAGGAAATCACAGGTGATGCCCACAAAAACACAAATTTATTGCAAACTTTTGATCCAAGCACCTGCTGTTATCAGACATTGCAAATGGCTTCCGACTTGGATGGGTAATCTGTTGGTGAGATCTTTGGAGATCTCCCCAGTTTGAGTGATATAGATGTGTTGAACAGGTGAAAAACAAAAGGATTTCTTTGTGTTCGGCAGTACACTTGGTACAGCTGATGGAAATTCCACTGGTCGGTACACATTAACTGTAAAGCTGTTTGCCTTTTATGGCCACCAGTCGTTTAAACAGTCTACGGCTTTTCCATTGTGCTGCCATAACTGTCTGATTATCTCAATAAATATCCCTTCATGTTTTACTATTATGTCCCATCAATCATTGTCTTTATGCCTTACAAATCATTTTATTTATGCCCTACTAATCAATTTATGTACTACAAGTTATTTTTTCCAATCAGTTTTTATTCCCTACCAGTGTTTCTTTATGTGTTACCATGACCCCTAATAGCCGATGTTTAATTTTTGTGGTGGTGGAGAGGGGTGGGGTATCTTTAAACAATCAGTCACTTATGCACTGCGATTTGGTCTGTATGCCCTGCTAATAAATTTACTTATGCTCTACCATTTTGTCTTACCATTCAGTTTTTATGCAGTACCAGTCAGTGTATTTATGCCCTACAAGTGACTGTATTTTGTTATAACAGTATCCAATCATATAGGTTATTTTACTACAGAAGTACCATTACATGGGTTACTGTTAATAAAATCCGAATGCCATCACATGAGAGCTAGTTTTATTGAAAAGCAGACTGCCACCACATAGATTACTCTTTTTTGCCAGATGTCATCTTGATTGACACAATTCAGTAACATTCATATTTCAGTTGTAAACTTCAAACAGATTCTCTGATGATAGAATGGTAGCTTTTTTCTGTCTTAAAAGCTATTTTATCTTGAAAAAAAAATGTTTGTGAAATGACTTGGAGTGTGTGGATTAAGATGGCTAAACGATGTTACTTAAAAGTTATTTTATTTTCCAAAGAAATGTTTGTGAAATGACTGGAGGTGGGGCTGTAGACTTCTTGTCCATCCCACAGCCAGGGCCATACTTACAATTGCCGAGGCCTCCAGATTAAGGACTTCCTTTATAAAGAAATGTAATAATTATAAAATTAATTCTATTCATTCATTTTAGTAAACATTTTTATTTGTCATGTAATATTATTTGTGTGTTGAGGGCCCCCCAAAAGTGAAGTGCCCTCAGCTACAGCATTTATTATTCACTTTGATCATCATGTATAAATTTGTTAAAGTGTAAAATTCCTATGACTCATCTTCACTGTTAGGCAGAGTGAGCTTATGCCTTGTATTCTCGTGAAATTAAAATCTCTTTTGATCCCTGTCACTGACAGTGTGGGCTTATGCCTTGTATATTCATGAAATTATAATCTCTTTTGATCCCTGTCACTGACAGTGTGGGCTTATGCCTTGTATTCTCATGAAAATAAAATCTCTTTTGATTCCAGTAACTGACAGTTTGGGCTTATGCCTTGTATTCTCATGAAATTAAAATCTCTTTTGATCCCTGTCACTGACAGTGTGGGCTTATGCCTTGTATTCTCATGAAAATAAAATCTCTTTTGATCCCTGTCATAAAAAAACTACTCTGGTTTTATATAATACTCTGTTATTTATTTCTTAAGAAGGAGACAGCCCACAAGTTCCACTTACTGCTTTGGTAGTGTATAGTTTTGATAGTCGTGCTATTTAGATGTATGGGACTTCTTGTCGGTGACAGGCATTCATTGTTACCGCTGAATGGAATCCACTGCTTTGTATTAATTATCACGTCTCATCAAGTGAGTCATTTGTTGTCGCAGTTTTACATCATGTATGATGCAGTGTTGTCACAAAACGTCGACAGTTACATATGTTGCTTTCCCACACCTGGTCTTCGCATTAGCATTTGAGATCCTGTTATAAATCGTCATCTGTCTTCTTTATTGCTTCTTACCACAGTCCACAGATCCAGCTAATCTTTAGGCCATCACATGTCTGTCCATGATGAATGTGTATTTACATATTTCAAACAACATCAATTTTATTGTGAGAAGGTTTTTTTGACAGAAGTATGTTGTCCTTCAGATTTCAGATTGGTTGTTTGTTTTAGCACAAAAAATAAACATTGGCTATTGGGTGTGTTGTCCTTCAGAGACAGGCATGTAGTTCAGATGACCTAATTCCTAAATAATTATTTATGAAGTTTATTTTTATCTTCTGTTTTTTAGTTTTTAAAAAATGAATTGATTCTTATTTGTATAATTTACGGGAGCACGATGTAGCTCAGACTGTAGCGTGTCCACCTGTGAAGTTGTCGGTCATTGGATCGATCCTTCTCAGTGGACCCATTTGCAGTTTGGGATATTTTCTGTGGTGGCAGCGAGTTTCCTCTAAAACATATGTCAGAATGACCATATGATTGACATCCAATAGCCATGATAAGATAAAAATCAATGTGCTCTAGAGGTGTCGTTAAATAAAACAAACCTTTTATATGCACCGTCCCAAAGACAGGAAAGCAACTTTTTGAATAACAGTACTATTCTACTGTAAACCAATTATATGGCAGTTTCTACAGTGGCATTGCATGAAATTTCAAGGACTGCTATCTGTAACCTAAACTCTTTTGATTAATTAACCATGTATTCAGGTGTTATTAAAACAAAACATTCCTTTCGTTTGACACAGGCACATATTTGAGTGTTGACTGTTAAAAGAGCTGCACATATTTGATTGTGATGGATTTATGTTTTTAGTCAACGACTCTTGATATATAGCTGTGTAGACCAGATGAACAGCTTAAACCTGATACGAGCATGGAACACCAACATAAAATGTTTTGTTAAAACTTTTTGTTTTCTTACCCGTTTCTCATGACAAAACTTAAGCATTTAATCTTCCTATATGTTTCCCACAATCTGCTATGTGACTTAATTATAAGCTTATGAGCTCGTATGTGTGACACTCCAGACAAGTATTTGTCATAAATCTCGGCCAGTGGGCCTGCACCTGTATGTTGTTCTCTCTTTCTTGAGGTTACAAGCATACATATCTCCAATTAAAAGTGTCAAAACATGGAGCTGTTCATGCACCTGGCTGGCCAACATGTTCGAGCTCTGCTTCCTGACTTGATGGCTGATTATAACTCTGCAGTAAGCGCTTGTGAAATCTATCATGCTAGATAAATATATATGCCATTTGAGGCTTGTTTCATGGCCTGTCATGCCCGTAATGTATGCCTTTTGTCTCCCACCTGACGCACACACCTGTACAGGTGTCCTCTTACCTGTCAGGTGGGGAGGCAGCATGGGATGCGATGCAAATTACCTGGTCGGGCCAAATAACTGCAGCAAAGTGATGGACCAAGTGATATCTATATGATATTCTTGACGGGTTTGTGTAAAGAACTGAGGTAGTAAAAATGAATAATAAAAAGAGCAGTATTATAAACCTGTTATGTGAGACAAGTTCTAAGTCCACAAAAAAAACTAGTCTCGTATAACATTTGGGCTTTCTCAGTAGGTATAAGTAACTGATATGGGCAGACTAAAAGTATACATATTATAACTAGTAATATATGTAAAACATTGATGTATTCAAACTGTGTACAGACATGGTGAATCGTAAATTATCTTCTTGGTAAGAGTTTCATAAACATAGCTGAGTTGGTAATATCAAATTAAATTCTTTTGTCATATGCTGCTTTAATTATTATGTACATGTTATGGTTTCTTCTAAGGTCAGTCTTGGTTTTAAAGTTATGATCCTTGACATCTCCCAATATATATCAATTAGGGCTAATAATCAGTCAATGGGGGGATGCAGGGATGGTGGGAGACAGACAAATATATATATGTTACTAATATTAAGATACCAAGACAATGTTTTTTCAAAATATTCTCAAGAGGTAGAGTGATCATCAGAGGTGCAATGTATCAGTAGATTAATACCCTTTGGGCTATTTCTCATTCCAGCCTGTGGTCTGGTTTCTTTGAAGACAAGGAGTCACAAACAGTGTATTAGGGTGTCATTAATCCTTTACTTTAACACAAATAATTTCCAGTGCATCACCATGTTCGGAAGGCAGATAGAAATATCTCTCAGTCTATGATGGCTTCTACTGGCTAAAACTAGATGGACTGATAGTATATCTATTCTCTTGTATAAATAGTCAACTTCACTTAATTGCATTCCTGATAATAGAATCTTCCTGTTATTTTATTTGCATACTATTCTGCAGCCCTGAACCATTTGTATGCAAATATATACAAAGAATTTCTTTTAACAGTAATTGCATATGCTTTCTTTGTAATGTCTGGTTAATTGCATAAGAAAATGTAGAAAACTTTTTTTTTTCCTAAGCACTAAAAACCATGGCAGATCTTAACATTTTTAACAAATAATCACAAAATGACCACAAAGTAACCATATACTATTTGTGCATCTGTTATAGTATTCAGGTTATATGGTCAAAGAATTCCTTACTATACTGAATATTTCTGACTTTTGTGATCACTGTTTGATAAATTTAACGTTCTTTGATTTTATACCAGATAATACAAGAATAGTAGCATGATTTTAAATGGGCAGTTCTGATAAAGGAATAATCCTGTTAATTGCATGAAATATTTTGAAAAAATGCCTTTTATTATTTTGTAAACTCTGTCTTGTTGAGTACATGTATTATTAAAATATTAATTCATGTTTTGTATTTCTGCAGGTATCTGAAGACCGTGCCGTTAGCTGCAGTGATGATGGTACCATTAGAATTTGGGATTTCAAAAATGCAAAAACATCCAAGAAATGAAGCAGTGTTCTGTCTTGGTTATTAATGTAAAATATTACAAATATAATTATAAGGGTAAACCTCTGTACGTGTAAATGTGACAGTAGACATGTTCAAGCAATTCAAAACTATTTTGTGCAAATGCCGAAACATTGTTTTATCATGCATATAATTTTTATGATGTAAATAAATGACTTGCCTTTGATAGTTTTGAACATTTGAAATTACACATAAATATAGCATTACATAAACATTATGGTTTTATTTTAGTTAAATCTTTGTGTTAGTTCAGATACACAAAAAAATACAGGCTATCAGTTATCCTTACTCATTCCCAAATAAAAATATTTGTGTGTTTGTAGCAACAGTGATACAATAATGTATACCAAGAAAAACAACAGTAAACTCAGATATGCAGTATCCGGCAATATGCTTCCTGTATGCTGGCTAGTTTGGCCATACTTTTTTATTAGTTTCGATTGAGAATTTTTGAAGCAAAATTATCAAATTGTTACTTTTGTTTTTTAGTCCTGCAGAAAATCATGTTTATAGGCATTAGCTGCCTGCAACATGTTTGATTTCATTAGAACTACCAGCCTCCATGGCACAGTGGTTATGCTGTCGGTTTCACGGCTTGTAGGTACTTGGATCAAATCCCAGTCCTGGTATGGGATTTTTAATCTCGATACTAGCTCCAACCCAGAGTGAGTGCTCCGCAAAGTCTCAGTGGGTAAGTTTAAGCCACTTACTCTGACCATTGGTCCACAGCTGGTTTATTAAAGGCCTTGGTATGTGCTGTCCTGTCTGTGGGAAGGTGCAAATAAAAGATCCCTTGCTGCTAATTGGAAAGAATAGACTACATTGTGGTAGCGGGTTTCCTCTAAAGACCATGAGTCACAGAATACCATATGTCAGACACCTAATAGCTGCTGAACAAACAATCAGTTCCTTTCCTTAGAACCAACTTTTTAAATACATAGTATTTGACAAAATATGTATATTCTCAAGACTGCTCTCTCATTTTTGATTCTCTCCTATAAATGTCATTGGTTTTAACATGCTCAGCTGGAAATTTTAAATGAAAATGGACCAAAATTGAATTTTTAAATTCCATTTCAAATAAAATGCATGTTGGCAGATATATAAATCTAAAACAATATTCTAAATATTGACATTACAGTATTTGACACATAACAATGTTAACTCTACAAATAATCAGAAGTTAATAATACAAGCACCTTTGTAGTTGAGAAAAATGATGCAGATGAAAAAAATAAAACGATTTCCTGGATTCATCAGAGGTTAGATAACGTGATAAGAAAAAGTGTGATCAGATTACTAAGAAATACAGAGCTGCTTGACAGGTGCAGCTAATTACCCACTCATCAAGCCTCGAACCTAATGAATAAACACTGAACCTAGTCTGTAAAAAAAACCTCACTTGATGCTTCTTGTATCACTGAAATGTTGTTATCTCTTTGTGAGGAATTAGTGTATGGAATTAAACATCAAACAATGCAAGAAGAAGCACCAGACTGTTAACAGGTGAGGCGTGTTTAAAACAGACCTGCTGTTTGACGTAACACGAATTGCAACAGGTGATGGCGGTAGGCTGCACAATGATGTCATCAGTTGAACAGCATCCATGGTGAAACCTCCTGGCTCACATTGTTGTTTTAATCTGTTTTTCTACTTACATATAATTAAGGTTTAAGCAAGATTCTTCCACCCCACCCCCGGCCTGGTTCCCTTCTCTTAAGATGTTGGGCGGGGGGGGGGGGGGAGAGTGTTACTGAACCTGATGGACTGGAGCACAGTTCAAAATTTGTACGTGAACTATAGTTAAGCAAACTATTAATGGATTGGTATAGGAGAGAAAACATCATGCTGTTAAATGTTCACATTCTTCTGATTAGAATTTTTTTTAGGGTTTTTTAAAAACGGTAATACAGTCTTTGATGTGTAAGTCATATTGTTCAGTTTTGGGGTCAACAATTAATGTGCAAAAAGGACTCCTTGTCTGCTCTCTAGACACCCCATAGCAATTCAGTGTGACCTTAAGCATGCCTTATATGAAACAGATAAGGAGTTGTAGAGACAGACACATATACTGAAAAGTCGAGTCCTACGTAATTTTAGTGTGAAGCAGACTTACACATGCTTAAAATTGAGCACTTCATTCATGAACCACTGACTGGTGTCAACAGGCTTGGATGTGGGTTTTTTAAATTATTTAATCATATGACTTCCAAAACATAATTATAGAACCCCTAATTTGAAAATCTGGATCTGTTCCAGAGACCATAATCTGATGTACATGTTAAATGGCTGAATCTCATTATGAATTGTATGTCTTACTATTAGTCTGAAACTGCATTCAGTGAGTTGGAGCCAGTAAAAGGATATTATTATTTTTTAAACATGCCTCTGGTGGGATTTGAACCCATTATTTATCAGCCTTGAAGATAATGATCTTTTCAATGAGACTGGTTAGCCTATACTCAGATATGTTGTATCTTACGTAAAATGTGTGTTCTGTAAATGATCAAAAATCATCAGGCTTTATTGTTTTTATATCATCATTACTGGCATTAATGAAGCTTGTCTGTTAAATCACCAAATTATTTCAAAACATCATACTTTAATATACCTAATTTATAATTTCTTTGGATTGACTTACATGTGTTTGTTTATATTTGGTAATTTCACATGTAATTCTACTGTAATTCTATTGTTATTCTAATTTTAGAGAGGTGTTTCGGTTCTGTGTAATATATTTTAACTCTATGTATGGATTTCTCCAAGGAAGCCTTATATTTCTATTGTTATTCTAACTTTAGAGAGGTGTTTCAGTTCTGTGTAATATATTTTAACTATGTATGGATTTCTCCAAGGAAGCCTTCTATTTCTATTGTTATTCTATTTTATAAAATTAAAACATGTTAATGAAATGTTTTATTTCATTTAATATTATTTTACATATGGACTAATTGACTGTGATAATAACAAGAGCAAAAATCTGTTCCTGAAAGTGGGGGGGACGGAACATACCCTTGTCCAAAAAGTGGGGGGATGGACCATCCAGCTGCCCACCCCCCTCTCCACAACATTATAGACCACTTGTGTACTTCAGTGTATTTGTGCTAAGACGACATGGTTAAGTGTTACATTGATACAATAAAGAGAAATACTGGTAAAGATTATTATTTAGGCATTTTAATTTTCATTTCACTGTAATTTTCAGTTTTTCTAAGCAAAAAGTGGGGGGATAATTATGTAACCATCCCCCTCTCAAAAAAGAGTGGGGTAGTGGCCCCTCCCCACACCCCTGGGATTTACATAAATTATAGAGGCATACATGTATAAGACTAATGCACTTATTTATTAACACCTTTTTCTTTGCTAAACATGACAGTATTTTTAGGGGTGCAACAATATGGCCAAACCATATTGCAATATATTCTGATACAGCAAACCTATATTACAATACATACAGTTTGTACAATACAGTTTGATTAATTAGCAAGCTGTGATAAAGTCATATTTTGATACTATCATAGTAATACTAATCATATTACATGTAATTACTAAGCATATCTCAGGCAGGCAGATCTGTACCAATTTCTGAGGAAAAAAGAGTTTTAATTAAGTTTAACTTTTATTTACAAATATGGCAGGGGTGTTCGAAATGGGGAAGGGGGCTGGGGGTTTCATCCCCCAAATAATTCCCATAAATATGTTCCTTATTCATCATGGAATTATTCACTGGCAAATTCTGATGTTAAGAAATGAGAGCAGCCCCATTCCCCCCCCCCCCCAATATGAATTTAGTTCCAATGACCCTGATATGGGTTCTAGGACAATATCCCCCTGGACCATATCCCCCAAGAAAATACCCCCCCTAGGACAATATCCACCAGACAAAAGCCCCCTATAATAATAATTTAAATTATATAATCATATAAATTAAAGTTTGTTTATTTAGGAGATTGTCTGTGTTTAATAGCTCACCATAATAATAATATTGTGGAATCTGTGGTATCTATATAAATATATTATATAATCATATAAATTAAAGTTTGTTTATTTAGGAGATTAATTGATGATTTACTTGTACCATGCCTCACACTAATACATTATATTAAGTTGTAATACAGACATTAATCTCCAAAAGAAATAAATTTTAATTTATATGATCATGTAATATATATAGATACCATAAATTCCACAATATTATTATTCTTGTAAGCTATTGTAACATAGATATTAATCTCCTAAATAAAGAAACTTTAATTTATATGATTATATAATTTAGATTATTATTATGGGGGGATTCTGTCCAGGGGGATATTGTCCTAAGGGGAATATTGTCTGGGGGGATATTGTCCAGGAGATATTGTCCGGGGGGGATATTGTCCGGGGGATATTGTCTTGATACCATGATATGGTATATCACTTTTGTCACACGTCATTCGGTGGCATTACACAAACACATCATGATTCCATTTTTCTGGAATTCATTTGTTATTACATGATATTGTACATAATTTAGATATATAAATTCACTTAGAACAGAAACTCGGTGTACATTTGAATGTTCTCACGTCAGTCAAAACTCATATCTTGACAAAATATCAAAAAGTGTGTGAGTTGTTTTTTGTTAACTTTATAAAAATACTGAATATACTTGTATATTATACAGATTTAAACAAAATATCATGAATTGTACCAGTTGTTTATGAGGTGTATTAAATTTCAAAAAATTATTGAATGTGTATGTTATAGGTATCTTGACATAATATCACAAATTGTGTGAGTTGTTCTTTGTTGAGAAATGTTAACTTTGTAAAAATACTGAATATATTTTTTATATTACTTACAGATTTAAACAAATTATCACAAATTGTACCAGTTGTTTATGAGCAGTATTAATTATTGAATATATTTGTATGTTATATGTATCTTGACAAAATATCACAAATTGTATGAAATCTTTTTGAGCAGTATTAACCTTGTGAAAATGGATATGTGTAAATCATGATCCCTCCATCTCGCTTTCTGTCTCTTTCTCTTTCTCTCTCTCTTATTCTTCTGTTTATCTCCCATTTGTTATTAAACATAGACCTTTTTGCCACTGCATTAATTCAAAAATAATTCCTCTCTTTTACATATATTTTATATTTGTTGATTTTTAATGTATTCAACATGGGCGACAATCGCTTTCTGGAAGTGGGGTGGGAAAACGGAGCCGGGAGACTTTCTGGAAGTGATGAGAGGAAACGGATTCAGGAGGTTTTCTGGAAGTGGGGTGGGAAAACGGAGCCGGGAGACTTTCTGGAAGTGATGAGAGGAAACGGATTCAGGAGGTTTT
>JAULBS010141074.1:0-12723 GCA_032355785.1 Symmetromphalus regularis | reverse complement strand
TATATTTGTTTATTTTTTTGTATTTTTTTTGGAATCCAACACGCTTTCCTATGCTTCACACCAAATGTGGGTGTTTTTTTTTGTTTTTTTTTTAAATCCTTCACTATATATCCGATGTGGGTTTATGGCCTGTGACACTTTTCTAATCCATCAAGCTTAGTTCACTTGAACCAGCCTGGTCTCAGAAAGAATGGAGAACGCCGTAACATCGAATTCGGAGCGGGACGTAGCCCAGGCGTTAACGAGTCCGCCTGTGAAGTGGTCGGTCATCGGATCGATCCTTCTCAGTAGACCCATTTGCAGTTTGGGCCATTTTCTATTCCAACAGTGGTACACAACGGTTCATCAAAGGCCGTGGTGATGGCGGTCCTGTCTGTGGGAAATTGTATATAAAAGACCCTTTGCTGCTTATCTGAAAAAGTAGCATATGTGGCGGCAGCGCGTTTCCTCTAAATAAATGTGTCAGAATGACCATATGACTGACATTCAATAGCCGATGATAAGATAAAAATCAAAGTGCTCTAGAGGCGTCATTAAATAAAACTAACTTTATTTAATGAAAATTTGCAGGTATCCAGAAGAGATGCGGTCTGTAGACTAAATGTAATTGAGTATTTGTATTTCTATATGGGATTATGCCATGAATAATTAATTATAAGGCCGTTTTTTATTATTATTATTTTTTAATAGAAACATGCGAATATGAAAATAAATCCGGGGCTGGATTCACATTCCCCCAATTTTTGGACAGGGGACGCCTATATAATTATGTTCCCCTCCACCTCCGCCTCCACCTTTAGCTTCGAAAAACTGAAATAAAATGCCTAAATAATAATATGTTCCAGTATTTCTCTTTAGGATATCAATGTAACACTTAGCCATGTTGTCTTAGCGCAAATAAGCCGACGTATACAGGGGGTCTATTACAGTTTGAAGGTTTTAGCCGGAAAAGGCATTGCAAAAATATTGGACTTTCAACCAGAAAAATAGGGGAGGAATGTCTCCACCTCCTCCCAGCACCGTCGTCCCGTTTCCAGGAAGTTATTGTCGGTCATGCGCACTCGCGATTAACACAAACACAAAATTAAAAAACTTAGTGATTCAAATATGGCTACATTAAAATTCATTGTTTTGTGTTTTGAATCAAAGCTATATCTATATACTGAACGTCAAAAGAAACGCAAATGTATTTGCTATGTTTGATGACATAAAAGTTAACCATATTTTGACGTTCGCTTTTTTGCTTACTGGAGACATGTGAAAAGAAGTGTAAAGCGTTTTTTTAATTGAACGGTTATCATGAATGTGGTTTTCGTCTAATTTGAATAAACCGAATCTGAGCAAACATCTGCGTTTCTTTTGCTGTTCAGTATATTGCACTGGATTGACAAGAATAGGATAAACTCAAATTCGACGCCTTTTTCTCTCTCTTAATGTTTTGTCACTTTTCCGCCCCGGATTAGGTGCCATCCTCTTAAGGCGCGGAATCCGGGGGAGAGGAGGGTCGGACATGGCCGAACCAAATTGGATGTGGGCATGAATAAACTACTTCAAGTCAAGTCATTCGACGCTACGTTACAAACCACTAGAGGAATCAACTCATGTTGCTATGTGCATCTTTATATATGTTAGTGATAAATAATTGAAAATTAATCATAACATGCGTAAATGTTCCAGGTTTATGCTAATTACAGAAAAACAATGGTAAAACCACGTTGAATGCTGGCTTACACTTGACTATGTGTCAAAATAACAAAATGTTTGATATCCAGTAGCTTATGATTAACAAATCAATGTGCTCTAGTGGTGTCGTTAAACAAAACAAAAAATATATCAAAATCAATATTATTAGGAGGACTGCCACCAATTCCTTTCCGACTCAATTTTATTTATTTCCCTATGAAATTATCGATTTTGTTCTAGTATGAAATTATCAATTCTGTTCTAGTATGAAATTATCAATTCTGTTCTAGTAGTGAGTTGCTTTACTTGATGGCAATTTGTTCTGTGCATGTAAATGTCTTTGTGTTCTTTTAAAAGCAATACGTTTCATCACAAGCATTTTTAGAGGACTGCCACAGCGCAACTATGAGACTGCCCCTTTAATTAGATACAGTAAATATTTCCCTACACTGTTAACGCTGTTTGTTACCATTATCACTTTGAAATAAGCCACCTATCTTCACCATACATGACTAGACGCATGACCTTTACTGATAGTGTTGAGTATATCAATTATACACAGTGTATTTTTCTCTTTCTTTGCTTATTGCAAATGATTCTTGAATAAACTTAGAATGAAGACTGTAAACAGTTAGGGCTATGGTGACAGCATAGGTGGAAATTAAGAAAAAAAATTCCACTGTGGTACTAGTATCACACAACAGATCACTAGTACCCACGACAAATCACCAGTCCCCACAACAAATCACAATTTCCTATAACAAATCACTAGTTCCTATAACAAATCACTAGTTCCTATAAAAAATCACTAGTCGCCACTACAGACATTTCCCACAAAAGATCACTGGTCGCCACGACAGAACTCTATTCCCCACAACAGACCAGTAGTCACCGCGACAGACCACTATTCCCACAACAGATCACTAGTCACCACGACATACCACTATTCCCCACAACAGACCACTAGTCACCACGACATACCACTATTCCCCACAACAGACCACTAGTCACCACTATTCCCACAACAGATCACTAGTCGCCACGACAGACCACTATTCCCACAACAGATCACTAGTCACCACGACATACCACTATTCCACACAATAGACCACTAGTCACCACAAAAGACCACTATTCCCAACAACTGACAACTAGTCACCACTATTCCCACAACAGATCACTAGTCGCCACGACAGACCACTATTCTCACAACAGATCACTAGTCACCACGACCGACCACTATTCCTCACAACAGACCACTATTCCTAACAACAGACCACTAGTCACCACAAAAGACCACTATTCCCAACAACAGACCACTAGTCGCTACTACAAACCACTATTCCCCACAACAGATCTCTAGTATCACGACAAATCACTAGTCCCCACAACATATCACTAGTCGCCAAGACAGACCACTATTCCCCACAACAGATCACTAGTCCACACGACAGATCACCAGTCCCCACAATAGTTCACTAGTTCACACGACAGATCACCAGTCCCCACAACAGTTCACTAGTTCACACGACAGATCACCAGTCCCCACATCAGTTATCTAGTCCCATGACAGATCACCAGTCCCCACAATAGTTCACTAGTTCACACGACAAATCACCAGTCCCCACAATAGTTCACTAGTTCACACGACAGATCACCAGTCCCCACATCAGTTATCTAGTCCCATGACAGATCACCAGTCCTCAGAACAGTTCACTAATCCACACGACAGATCACCAGTCCTCACAATAGTTCACTAATCCCATGACAGATCACCAGTCCTCAGAACAGATCACTAGTCCCACTACAGATCACCAGTCCCCACAATAGATCACTAGTCCCCTACCGCTTTATTTGTCGTAACCATATTTATTGAAATATGTAAATGTTTGCAACATCTGTGGTACATTCCGTGTAGACACGTCTTTGCTAAAAGCTTTTCAAGGATTAGGAGATGCTGCTACTTCGATAATAAATAAGCTGGAATCTAAAAAGTGTGTTTTGTTAAAGTAGTAGGGCAATTAACATAATTTACATTTTTCTCGTCCCCAACGATATATATTCACATAGGATTATAAACAAAGGCAGCGTTCTCTTTCATTCAAAAACATGGAGAGTCCATGGACATGAGAAAGGTAACCGAGAGTCCAAAACAATATTTAGAGAGTCCACTGCGAATTATGAAGAGAACATTTGACGTAGAAACTGAAAGGTAAACATCTTATTTGGATACAACCACTGTGTATATTACTTTATGTGCACATGTAATGAAAAATCATTATACTAAAAATATAAACATATTTACTCACCATATTCCAGACAGACACCCCGCACCGTATAGTGTAGAAAACATCTTCCACATGGAATACATTAGACTTGTTATTTTACGTAGTTAGTGAAGTAGCTTTGACCTTATCTGAAACTCTCGACCTTGCGTGACTGATCTAATGTTCACCGTCTTGGCTTGAATGCGTATAGTTCGATATGTATGGGTTACGTAATAACTCAAGTAACCTTGACCTTATTAGGATGTCTCGATATTATGTAACGCATCTAATGTCCACCGTCTTTGCTTGAATATGTAGATTTGTATGGGTTAGGTAATCAATTAATTATCTTTGACCTTACTAGGAAGTCTCGATCTTAATAAACGTATGCAATGTCAACTTTCTTTGGTTGAACAAGTAGAATTGAATATGTATGGGTTAGGTAATCAATCAAGTATCCTTGACCTTATTAGGAAGTGTCGATCTTAATAAGCGTATGCAATGTCCACTTTCTTTGCTTGAACACGTAGATTTGGATATGTGTGGGTTAGGTAATCAATCAAGTATCCTTGACCTTATTAGAACGTCTCGATCTTATGTAACACATTTAATGTCCACCGCCGTAACATCTTAGCTTGAATACGTTGATTTCGATATATATGTATATCGTACGTTGTACGTAGTAGATAAATTATTCTTGACCGTATCAGGAATTCTCGATCTTAAGCAATACATCTAATATCCATATTGTTTGCTGAACACGTAGATATCAATATATGTGTTGAAGTTTTGATCATCGATTACGCAGCACATAAAATAGCATTGTTTAAACGTGTATATTTTGAGCTTTCGATACGTAATGTATAATTGTAAATCTTGTTAAGTCCAATACAAGTTATAAATCGATCTTTATGGAATAAGCACTGGTTAACTGGCACGATCTTGGGTTTTTTTATAGGTTTTTTTTTTCTTTTTCTTTTTATCACAAAAATAGCTTCCTTGTTTTTGTTCAAACACGTTATCTTGTATTTGTCAGACAAATCATTAAAGATTTGTGTATTGTCCTTCAGGACAACAACTATAATCTGTATCGTGAATGTTTGTCTCCCGGATTTGATGAAATATTTAGCCTTGAAAGATGTAAAGCCTCGCGTCCGTGACAAACAAAGACTCGACTGATAAACTTTGGTCAAATAGCAGACGTTTGTATCAGTAATAATGACATCCTTCTTTTGTTGAAATGCGTTGCTCTAGGTTTGCATCAGACAGTTAAATCCCTCGTTAATATTTCCAATTAGGAATCAATGGTATGCGCAACAGCAAAACTGCGGTCAACTGACACGAGTCTGAATGTCGTTATAAATCACGTGGTTTTTGATTCGGGTGATGCAGTGACAGACTAATTATATTTAAAATGAATTAAGCTGCGATATTTTCAACATATTACCATCATGGAATAGATGGCAAGATTCTGAATGTACCAAGGCATCGTCCTAGTTTCTTAAATCACGTAGCCTGTAATTTGAGTAATTAAAATAACAATAATAATGCAAACAATAATAATAATAAATCCAACTACATGTTCGTTTCAAATTAAAAATTGATATTTAGACGCCTCCCAAATGTCAATACTCACTAAACTGTACTCTGATTTTGAGAGCAATAGACTCCTGTTGTATGTCTATTACTTGTGACATTGGTAGATAAAGGACAATCAATTCACTCGAACTCGTAGACGTTGTGGCACTTTAATTCTAGAACCCAAAACTGAACACCGGAATTTCAAACTATTGAATACACTGAACACTTGACAGTGTATTTAACTTATAACCTTATCCTTTAAACTTATAACCTAATCCTTTGATAAAACACTCACAATTAGATTTGGTGTGCACTGTCAATCACAAACGGACGCTATCGAGTGAACAATTAATTAACGGCTTACTAGTAGGAGTTGTTGAACGGTCAGTTTGCGTATTAACAGATGAGTCCTCCGCCGTGTGATGATTTCCTCGATCCCATGGCGTCTGTCAAACATTCATTCTTGGCATTACAAGAAAATAAAACTAAATAATTGATGTGTGGTTGATATTTCTTTAACTACACTTTCTAGAATAACTTCACAAAATGGAGATAAAACTAAATAATTGATGTGTGGTTGATATTTCTTTAACTATACTTTCTGGAATGACTTCACAGAAGAGAGATATAAACTCGACACCAACTGAATGGAATACTAAAGTCCTTGAAGTCTGAGTAAAAATGTTTAAACTGCAGTAATAAGTCACTTCACTGACAGACAATTTCTTGGCACCAACATGAATATAACACTAAATTTTTGGTGGAGAACTTTTAATCATTTTTAGAAAATTGTAGAATAGTTAGGTATATTATTAGCACTAGCAAAAATGCAATACCTCTTCTTAGATCCTTTACACTTTCAAGAATTGGCACTGAATTGTTGGGTATTTTCTTTACGCCAATATGAACTCACAATAAAGTTGGTGAGTTTGAGTAAACACATTTTAAACTGCACTCATAAGTCTCTTCACTGACAGACAATCTCTTGGCACCAAAACGAATAAAACACTAAATCTTTGGTGGGGAAGTTGTATCCACTTTAAAAAAATATAGACTTTATAGAATAGCTAGATATATTATTAGCACTAACAACAATGCAATACCTCTTCTTTGATCCTTTATACTTTCAGGAATGGGCACAGCAATGTGTATCTTCTTCACGCCAATACGAATGCACAATAAAGTTGGTGAGGGATGATAGACGTGTCTGACTACACTTCCAGAAATCGCACCATATACTAGAGAGATTACTTAGCCATCAACAACAACGCAACACTAAATTATTGGCTGATATGTTTCTGCTTACGCTTTCTGTAATAGCATCATAAAATATAGAACCTCTTGGCATTAACAGACGTGAGACACTAAATCGTTGGCTGAGACGAACTGGAATTACACTTTCAAGAATAATGTTATGTCAAAGCTATATGCATGTAGTTTCTTTGCATCAGAAGAACCGCAAAATAAAGTCGGTGAGGTGTTGATAACAAGCTCTTGATCAACCTTCCCTAAATTATTTTAAAGGACGGTCACACAGATGTTGGGTCCAACAAAGTCGTTGATGAGTAGTTGAATAGTTCCTGATTACACTTTCAGAAATTGATTTTTCAAATCGTCATATGTCTGATTCACTGACACTTTCGCAAACGTTGAACAGATGGAAGTGAACATAACAAAAAATTTTAATATTTAATAAAATAGAGATGAACGGGCATCGTCAACCGTAATAACAGACATAACAACGACAACTTAGATTTGTCATCAACGCTAACAATAGTTGCTATCCTTATTTTTAATATCCCACAATTAATGTTTAAAATCGATAATCCAACGTTAAAGATAACACTCACTGATTAAGAATTACCGTAAACGTGTTATTCTTTAGACGAAAAGACCAGTAGTTGTAAAGACGCTAAACGGAATGCACACAGAACTCTGGCATCATGTTGAAGCTATCTGAATATATTCACCAGATGAAGGACACGGTATGGTCCAGACGGTATGGTTGCTGGATGAACCAGATGGAATCGCTAAATATTGCACATCTAAACACGCACCAATAGATGTAGAATGAAACGGTCAAGAAGTTGACCAGCAGAACCAGATAGGATCAGTAATAATTGTAAGCAGGAAGACAGGACAGGAAACTAGATACAATCACTAATATGTTTATATGAAATGGAGAATACACAAAATTGGTTAGCGGAATCAAGACAGAATCACAAACAACAGACGTGTGTGAACTAAAAACTGTCAGAATACAGATAGAATCTCATTCGGACATCGTTATGGAGAAATTTCTCTACATTCCCCTGGTGGACAGACTATAAGAATTTCTTGTTTTTTGTTGTATGTGTATTTGGCAATATTCGTCCAATTGTATATGCAAATACGTGTTTTAAAGAGCTTTTCAATACAGATAGAATCTCATTCGGACACCGTGGTGAAGAAATTCCTCTACGTTTCCCTAATGGACAGTTTTTACAGTATGTATATTTGGGAAATATTCGTCCAATTGTATATGCAAATACGTGTTTAAAGATGTATCAATACTCCAAAGAAATTATTAAAAAGTCAGTTAATTTTTGTTTTCTTTTAAAGCAACATGATCATCGATACCTGTCAATCATGAAGTTTTTCACAAGTTCACAATTCTAAGGTGATTACTCTATCAATGAGTGTTGAAGTCCCTAAAAAAGTTCTGAAAAAGTGTTTAGTCAATTAATCGAAGGACATCCACATATGTATAAATTCTTTTGTTGTAAGGACGCAAGATTGTTGTTAAAACAAATGTTAAAGAAATGGCAAATGCAGTTTTAAAAGGTTAAGCAGAAAATGTCTGCCACAGGTCCTCGAGTACCTTTAAATGTCAAGCAGAAAAGAAAACAAAAACATCCATAATAGTATTACATGTAACTCAGACAGAAAATACAGACGTATCGCTATTGTTTTAAAGCTTCGTGAAAAGAATGGTTTTTAAGCCGTCACACTATTGATCGTCTAACTGCCAGTTCAGCGCCAGAGACATACAGCTCTTTCAAAATGTTATAAAGACAACCTCTTACAAGGTGTGTACGCCACCGGTCTAAGGACTCCACTAATCAAATAACTGTTACAGTTCCCTGCCAAAAGTTTCTTCTAACGCGTCATTCAGAAATGTTCTTCGCTACTGGAACGCTTCTTCAAACTATTAATTTAATGAACTCGTTCTCTAGTCGGCTGTTGAGAACTACTCGGCACGGCGAACGACGTATCTTAGCGATTTATTGTGTAGAGACGCGCCAGAGATGGAGCGGACATGCACCCACGTTGTCCTGTGTCTTGGGGATATCATGACAAATGCATTAACGGCAAAGGGGAAACATGGCGTTAACGTGTGCGACACACCCGATCAATAGACTGTAAATAATAACTATTATTGCAAAGACGGCCTGTAAGATTGGATTGTTTAGAAAAAGAAACGATTATACGCTCAGGACCAGGCTCGTAGTCAGGGGGAGGGGGAAGGGGGATCGGGGGGATAGGACGATCCCGTCTCAGGATTGAGAGCTCCTTTAAAAAGAAAAAAAATATTTAGAATTTTTTTTTTTTATGAGTTCCATCTACATGACATTTCGCAGTTTGGGCTATTTTCTGTTCCAACCAGTGATCCACAACTGGTTCATCAAAGGCCATGTATTGTCCTGTCTGTGGGACGGTGCATATAAAATACCTCTTGCTGCTTATCGGATAAGTGTAGCCTATGTGGCGGTAGCAGGTTTCCTCTAAATACATATGTCAGAATGAACATATGATTGACGTTCAATAGCCGACGATAAGATAAAAATAAATGTGTTCTAGAGACGTCGTTAAATAAAACAAATTTACTTTACTTTACATGACATTTCGACCCCCCACCCCCCAAACAAAACATGCTGGCTACGGGCCTGAGCACAGTTATTGAATGGACATCCGTTTTGTCATATGTGGTGGGCTTGTTGGCAGCCTGTTTCAGTGTTTGAAAGTAAGAGAGGTAATGAACAATGAACAACACAATTAGTATAACAAGGATCATGAATAGATCTTTGTGGGGGAAATGTATTGCACTCGGCAAGTATTTCAATATACCGGTATGTCAGTATACCGTTGCACCCCTAACGGTTATGTGCCTTGGACAGCGTGACTGAAACTTAGTTTGATATAAGCACAAAATAAGTTAAACCTAGTCCAGCCTGTCCACTTTAATAAATTATATGAAAGAAAATGCGGGTCTCTTGACATATAAAATATCTGTTCGAATGATTTTCTATAAACCACTGAAGAATGCAAATTATAGCCCCATGTATTAGCACAATTCCCAAAACAATTGTAGTTTCTTTGAAGTAATACAACTGAATTGTTGTTTACTATTGTTTATTCGTGCATATACCCAGGGCCGAATTTATAAGGGGGCAAAGGAGGTAAGTTTCCCGGGCCCCCGGCCAGAGGGGCCCCTCAAACTAAGGACATCCTTTATAAAAATATAAAAATTATAAAATTAATTCTATTCTTTCATTTTTTTTCATTTTTTTTTTTATTTCTTTTTTTTTATTTCTTTTTTTTGTCATGTAATTTAATTTCTATGTTGAGGGGACCCCGAATCTGAAGTGCCCCGGACCCCTAGGGTCTAAATCACGCCACCCATATACCCTTTGATGGTTCAAGCACGCCTTTCTTTCCATCTGGTTGATTATAGAGGTTAATAAGAGAGGAAACCCGCTGCTGCTTGGTATTTTATACACTTCCCCACAGAAAAGATAATACAAAATACGATGTTTTAATTTGTTATAAAAGTTGAGAACCAGTCCAATTTTACAATGTATCGTGTCATTCTAATGTTAGGACCCAATCATTTTTTTATATTGAGACATGAGACTCTAATGTCGGAAACCAGTCCAATTTCAGATGGGACCTAACCTCTAAAAGCGGGAACTGTTCTAGTAATATACTGGTACCTGACATCGTAGTGTTGAGTACCAGTCCAATTTTACAATGTATCTTGTCATTCTAGTGTTAGGACCCAATCATTTTTTATGTTATAATGTCGGAAACCAGTGCAATTTCAGATGGGACGTAACTTCTAAAAGAGGGAACTTGTCTAATTATACAATGAGACCTGACATCGTAATGTTGAGTATCAGTCCAATTTTATACTGGAATCTGACACACAAACGTTAGGAATCAGTCTAATTTTACACCGGGATTTGGCATCCTATTGTTGGGAACCATTTCAATTTCATATTGAATCTGACATCTAACTCTGAGAATAGTCAACTTTTAAACACTGACCTGTCATCTTAATGGTAGAAACCAGATCAATTTTATGCTGGAACCTGACATATTAACGTTGGGAACTAGTCCAATTTTACACGGAGGCTTCATATTGTAATGTGGGAACATTTTGAAACATGCGATATTGTCCTGACGATGAAAATCTTTAAATGTTATGCCTGAATCCTTCTGCAAGTTTCATCGTTAATTCTATATCTGCATGAAGTATTCTTTTATTTGACACTTAAAACAAGCATTAAAGATAGGGGAATTTCGTCTCTAACGCTAAAACCCCACTTACACACTATAAACGCGACAGTTAATTCCATCGCACTGGCTAATCTCTACCATCTGCGTTTAAATCAAGGTTGAGCAAAACCGCAGTTTCCATGATGGAAATGAATAATGAAGATCTTCGGGTTACCTTATACCAAATATAATCTTAAAGTTGCACTTTCAGAGTTCCAGGAATGAATTGAGTTAAACTCAGTAAATATGCTCTCCGGGTTACCTTATACCAAATATAATCTTAAAGTTGCACTTTCAGAGTTCCGGGAATGAATTGAGTTAAACTCAGTAAATACGCTCTCTGGGTTACCGTATACCAAATATAATCTTAAAGTTGCACTTTCAGAGTTCCAGGAATGAAATAAGTTAAACTCAGTAAATATGCTCTCTGGGTTACCTTATACCAAATATAGTCTTAAAGTTTCACTGTCATAGTTTCCGGAATGAATTATTAGGCTCTCTGGGTTGTCTTATACCAAATAATGTTAACATACTTAAAGGCACAGTGTCATAGTTCCATGACGAAACTGTGTAATGAAGATATTTGGGTTATCTATACCAAATACTATTGACAACAATTTTAAAGGCACATTTTCATAATTCCCTGACGAAATTATTTAATGATGATATTTGGGTTGTCCAAAACCAAACGCTGTTGACAAGTCTTAATGTATCAACGTTCCCTGACGAAACTTTCTAATGAAGATATTACAGTTGTCTTATACCAAATCATGATTACAACAGTCTTATAGGTCAAGAATATTTGACTTTTTATTTACATATAATTATTTGTGAAGACAACTACACATTAAAGGATCCCTACATTTTAGCAGGATGACCTTAACAATAATAAAGTTGAATATTTGGAACATAAAATATTTTAATGAACAGCCATACTGTTGGGTTCTTTTCCAAAACGAACATGCTCTTAGAGTCATATATGTTGTGTCCCATCTCAAAATGAGTCTTAATTTGCATTTTCGTTGTTTTTAACTATTGCTATTGTTAAAAAGTTCAGATTGTACTCATCATTTTGATATTTTAATCAGGTTTCTACTTCAATTAGTTTTGAAGTTATCGGTGTTTGAAGTTGAAAGGTATGAAGGCAGACATTTTGAGTAAATCGATTTTAAAAGTTTTCTTATCTATAACATTAATTTTTCAAAAACTTATCTTCATATATAATGATATTTTTATAGAAATATAAGTAAACTGTAACATAATACAAGGTTTGATGGCATTGCATTTTCATATAAATTAACCTTACCCTGATAGTTGCGACTCATTTCGTGGAGGCAGGTCACATATTAGGTTTTTGCGATTCATCGTCTTCATAAGAAGCAAATAATTTTATTTTCATTTTCCCATAGACAGGACAGCACATACTACAGACTTTATAATACCATTTGTGGATCACTAGCTGGAATGGTTTAACTGAAGGGGATCGATCAGCCCATTCTCTTGTCTTAAGATACGCCCCGTTCCCAGTACAATGTGCTGTGATAATCGCTACAGACGGCATTGCTCCACGTCACGTGATTCTGAGGTCAGAGTTCTGCACCGTCAAATCTATCCGAAATGAATGAAACCTCGGCTGTGAATGGTAGATATATGA
>JAULBS010141063.1:0-12723 GCA_032355785.1 Symmetromphalus regularis | reverse complement strand
CGATACTGAGATTAAAAATCCCATGCCTCGACTGAGATTTGATCTCAGTACCTACCAGCCTAGAGTCCGATAGCTTATCTTGATCTTGAACACGATTTCCTAATATTGGAGCCCAAATGCAGGTTATCAGTGTCTTTTTAGAAGTGTTTATTGATCAAAATTTATATTGAACAAAATTTCAACCTCAGTTTATGGTAGATGCATCACTTTGAAGAAAAAGCAATAAAGATATTTGAACACCTAGCTCATATATTTGTTTAATGTCGTATTTTAAGAGTTAACACCAAGTGATACTTTGCAATTTGTGAGCAATTGAAAACAAGGCGTTCTCGTTCAATGAGTTAGTCTGTAGTACTTTTTCCGGCCACATCATTTCATATGAAGCATTTAATTTCCGGATCACCGATAGCTGACCCAGTGTAAACTCCAGCTGTCTCCACGGAAACCCTACCAGCAAACCAAGAAACATCACTGTGTTCAGACAACCTTCTACCAGTCTATTTTCGTGTCCAAACCAAATGATAAATATAACGTTTTAGTAAGGTTTCTTTTTCAGATGTATTAATTAATAAAATGTCGCGTGTTCAGCTGAATAGGGCGGACCTAAAAGATGCATTGGCGGGGGATGGGGTAGCTCTCTTGTCGTGTTTACATTATCAATGTATGCACCATGAAGGTGAAATGAAAACGTCTTGAAAATACTAATAATTTGGCTCAAATGTTTTTGTACAAAGTGTTGCCTGGTGTCACAGACAATAAGTGCTTACCCCAAGATCCGCTTTTGGGTAAATGTAGAGGCTGACCCAAAATTCTTTTAAAAAGGGTCGATAAATAGTGTTATAAAATTCAATACTGAAAGAGGTGGGTTTTTGAAAGTAAGTTAAAATCTCAACATAATGAGGGGTCAAAATGGTGTGAAAAGAGTGGGCCTGGTCACTTCGGTCCCCATTGCTGGATCCGCCTAGAAAATAGCTGTGTTAAAGATCATCATATTTGAAAGTCAATGGATATATATTTTTATTTATAAATGAGTGATTGGACTTTTTAAAAGAATTCTTGTTAAAAGTGTTCAAGAATAATATTATACACCACTAGTCTCTAGACAAAAACTTGAGCAGTTTATGTTTTATCATTAAACCATATAACGGATGTCCAAAATTCGTACCAACGAAATATTTATAATGGAGGTTTAATATTTTAAAACCATTAATAGAAGCCATAATAGTTTGTAGCACTCACTAAACGTAACTCAGAGCATGACTAGTGTCTTGCTTTCTAAATGTGCAAACGGGGAGTGCTTATAGCACTTTAATTCTTCATCCCCATGATTTTGCAGTAGCTAGTTATACTATTGACCTTTCTACTAACTGTGTGATATGGATAAATGCACTCACTTGTAATATTAATTTAATTTAAAAAAAACCCACAAATGTGTCCTGATCACTCGTGGTTTCTTGAGAGAAATTCAGTTTAAGCTACAAGAAATGTTCAAAGTTAACTATAGACAATTTCTCTTCAACAAATGTGTAAAAAGTCAAGTAATAGGTTTCGACTGATTACTTATGGATACCTTGGTTCATTGAAAAATAGGGTTCATCATATTTAATTGTTATCTGCAATTATTTCAAATTTGGTTTGAATTTTATTTGATTAATCACTGGTTAAGCTAACATTTTGACAGTGATTCATGAGTACAGGTCCTCGTGATTTTGAGTTGGTTTCACATTTAAACAACGGAGGTCAGGCACGGATGTAGGATTTCTGAAAGGCAAAAGGGGGCTCCAAATGTGATGGGTGAATAGGATTGGGGAAAAATGGTTAATTTTCACGTTCTTCCACTTGGAAAAAATAATATCTAAAAAATGGGGGTTCCGGATCTCCAGGACCCCCTCTGGGTCCGCTACTGAATTTGTGGGCGACCATCATCTTGTTGATTTTTTTTAATGAATACTTTAAATACGAAATTGTAAGACGCATTTAATTGATACTAAATCACTATATTAGCTGGAAATATGCTATAAAGCATAACAAATCACAACATATATTTTAAGGATAAGAAATGCTCGTCTAATCTTCCACTTCCCAAACAAAATTCCGCCGTGTTTTATACGTGGCGACTGCAATAATGAAATGAAAATATCTATAAAATGGGGCACAATACAAGCCATTCGAAAGCCAGTCAAATTGGAACTGAATCAATTGACAAATAAAGCGTCAAAAGCTCTGATGAGCGCTTGGTATACACGCTAGGACTAACAGTCCGGTCCGTTATTATCGCTGATCATCCTTAACGAAGTCATGCATAGAACAGCGCTCCGGGCTGCAGGACGGACAAAACTTGGTAAAGGGAAATGGACTAGGAAGTAATTTCAGGGTGATTTCCTCCCGGCTCCGTATTGAAACACCAACATTACTTAACAACATTACTCTCTTTAACTTGTCTTCGGTCTCAGGGAAATGAAAATCGGCCCAGAAATGATGACTTAGGAGGAATCTGAAAGGTTTTTACTTTTTTCCTCTCTTTTTTTCTTTGCCTTTGGCATTTCCAAATGACAATCAGCCAATATTGCACTTGGATTGAAGATGATGTTTCAAGCGAAATTGTGAAACTTGTAGTGAAGCTAAAACTCTGTAAACAGAAATAATATTTTACAAAGAATGCTTGATGAAAATTCGCAAAGTGTATTGATATTTTTAAAACATTATTGGATATCATATAATTGGTAGAGAAACTGTAAAATTAAGTGGACAGAATCACTAATGTATTAAGAATCGTATCTCTGTATGAAATAGTCCAAATGATATTTTGTCTAAGCTGGTATCTAATCAGTTTTGTAGATATGCCTTCTAAACCACCAAACTCATAAAAATTAGGAAAAGAACGTAAAACTTATATATTACTGTCACCAGTTGGAAGTTGAATTTGCTTTTGAGAATTATGTTATATAATAATGGTTTATATCAATCTGCCTTTTACGTTTGTATTCATCCGCATGTTTCTGAACGAGGATTACCAAAGATTGCACAGATATTTAAATTTTCATGAACATTTAGAAGCTACTGAAAGCAATTCTCCATTAAATGCCGGAATAAATGTCAGAGATTGAAAGCTAAAGCATAAATACACTGTTATCTCCAGTGTTTAAAATTGTCAAGTCTATCACACTATCGGATTCATTTAAAATTTACATATTGATGCAGTAAAAAGAGTTTGCGAAATTATCAGCCCACAGATAACGGTCACAGATTCTTATCTTCTATCCAAATTCCCATTATTTCCCTCTCGTATAAGATAAAGATATCAATTATTCTGTGACAGTGACGCAAACTTCTATTTTCGTTCTTTGATGAGCGCCTGGTGGTGCGGCGTGCACGACAGCATCGCTCGATGATTCCCACTAGTGATTACGTAGGATTTGCAACATCTGCAGCTTCAACATCGACCCACCAGATATTCATTTACCTAACCCTGTCCAGGTGTGTCTTCAAAGTATATCAGTTTCATCAGACTTATAGGACATCTTTAGAAAAAAAAAATCCATTATGCGGTGTGTGAATGCGTTTTTCGAATCTGTGTAGAGGCGATATAAAGTAAGTATAAATTCAACTGAGCCGTATTCCGCATACAGAATGCAGAATGTTGCTGTCCGCAAACCGGGACGCATATAAAACCAATCTTTCGTTCATGACAGGCTAGCCTTTCCAGGCTATTTCACTGGTTCAAACGTTCTCATTTGGTGTAACATGAAGCGTAAAAATTAGAATAGCAAGCGACCGCTAACTATCTGGTCCTATATGAGGAAGAACAAGAATACTTTATTACTCACCGGCCGTTCAGCAACGGCATAAGAGGACAATACATTAAAAATACATCATAGTGATAAGATGATTTACAGAAGGGCTGTCTTAATATTAATTTTAATATAAATATAAATACAGAAATATTAAAGAAACACTCATGAACCACAACAAAATGCATCATTTAAAATACCACACATTCAGGGTTTAAGCTACACCGCTCAAACCCTGAATGTAGAATAGATAAGCAGCCTTGCGTTCAGAACAGGTTGGTTATACATGGTGTTCATTGCGTAGAAATTGCACTAGTTCCAAACGTTCTCATTGGGTTTAACATGAAGCGTAAAAACTAGTCTAGCCAACAACTTAGTTCTGAACGGAGACCAGGTTTTGTGCAGTTCATCATATCTTACGACTAGCTACATGGATGGACATGAGAATGAAAGTGCTTATTACACGGATGGATGTGTGAATAGATCAGTTCTATACTGCTCACTTAGTTGTAAAGAAACTAATGAGAATTTGGGAACCACGGTGTGCTGTTATCGTAACAGGCATACGGAGTACCACACGTGACACATTAAACACGCAATACGCAACGCATCCAGCGAACATTCATTAATGTCCAGTGTGTCTGGAATTAAACACCAACTGTTTCTTTACATGATGTCTTCCACAACTCAGCAACCTCGAGGTTGATACAAAGTTCACTCAGGCTAATTATCAGGTAGGGGTTGATGAACAAGTCGTTTTGTGATTGGATTGAAAAATAGAACTCATTACCTTCTGGAAGTTGTGATTAAGAAAAGAACTAGATGAAATGACGTTCTTTGTTTCGTAAAGAATAAGTATTTTCTTTTAAATAAAAGAATATCTTTTAGCCATGTTCTGCTATATCGATTGACTTGAAACAAGAAGTAATTGTACTGCGTTCTAAGACATCTGCTCTTTTTTGTGAACCGAGGCAGTCGTGCTGTTAGTCAATGTCTGCGATCTTTCCAACCCGAGAACAACTCGTTACTAAAACATGGTCTTATTTACAAACGCTTTGTCTTGCAGACGGTTCCACTCACAACGTCAGTCATCTCAAACTATTTAGCTTCTCTGTTGTATGTACTGCTCGATAGATAACCTTTCTCACACCTGTTGAAACAATTAACAGGTATGGCTTTAGCTTGAGATTCTTTTGTGACCAGAGTGTTCTTTGAGATTAAGAATTTGAACAGCATTACTTTTATTGAGAACAAATTCGTATCTGTTCTCAAGATACCATCTAATGGAGGATTATGAAATTTTATAACATATGGTCCTTACCCGTGATGCACTGTCAAAATTATGATACCAGCGTCGCGTTTAGGAGTACGGGCGCTTGCGAACGACGATTGGTTACCGTCATCTTTTATCACATAACATTAATCTTATTTAATGTTAGGTGTGAAAACCAGTGTTGTGAGCGACCGCCAGCGCCCGCCGTCCTTGACATGCCTCAGGTATTTATGAAATATGAGCAGATTTTGCCTCCACCCCACCGTCATGAAAACTAAAAATCAGTCAGAACGAATGTCCTTTCTTGTAAAAAGAGATCAGGTTTTGCAAGTGTTAGTCATTTCGTTCTTTTTTTATATATAAATTTTTTGTATTGTCTACAAACATTTAATACAAATTAAATATTCAAATATTCACTGTTCTGACAGTGATATATGAGTGAATATCCTCAGGATTTTGCCCATAAATCTCTTGAATTCTGGCTGGTAAAGATATGATTTTAAAGAAACTAACACATTTGTTTCGAATTTAGACATTTTACAATATATTCTTATTCGGAAAACATCAGTAAATTAAATATTATAATTCGTCATTAACTGAGTTTTACCGAACGAGTTCGAATTCGACTATTATGAAGACGCGTTTCTTTCAATTACGAATCACAACTTATATAGAAACACAGACAGAATACATACAGTAAAGAAGTCGTATACTATGTTGACATTAATAGCAAATCCTGAACAAAATGGTCGTGGTCAGCGTATACTTGTGCCAACCAGTTTCACATTATTTTCTGTGAAAGCATTCTAGCAGACGGTTATACTATCTTGTTAAAAGTAAGACTTAATAAACAGAAGAACTTCCATCTAGTGCTTTTAATAATGTTTATTTACAAAATAAAACTCAGCTGAAAGGAATGAATCGATGCCATATAATATACACAGTCACTGACTTTCTGATACTCACCGTCACTTGCCAGAGTGGCAATTAACTCCGACATAGTCATATGTTATATATTACTTACTTAACTTCCCTCACTTGAATTAATTCCGTTTCCTTAATAAACATTTAATTTCGTCGTAAACAGACCCATGACAATTAATTTTAAAATAGTAAAGTGGAAACAATAATTTACAGACCATTCTTGAAGTTTACACAAAGCCACTCTCAAAGTCAGGAGCAGCTTTGGATATATTTGCGTTTACACTATTTTATTCTAATGTTTAGAATAGAACTGTGCCGTCTGTTATTATACAGTCGTAATTTGTGTCAGAATCTAAGGTTTAGACTTGAACAATACGGTCTATTATTATAGACGTACGAATCTAAAATTTAGATTACAATTATAAGATCTGTGACTACATTTTGTATTAGCGTGTAAGGTTCAGACCCGAACTTTACGGTTTGTGATTATAGGATCGCACATCTATATTTCGCATTTAAGGATCAGACATGGACAGTAAGGCCAGTGATTACATAGGTATTGCTAACGGCATTGCTCTGGGACTATATTTAATTAGATAGATCACTTGCACATATGTTATATTTTGTGTGTACAATATGTTCTTTTTAGACAACAGTTCCACTGCGTCTCTGCCATTAGGGGATTCAAATAAATTATTTCGTATACATCAGACTGATGCATTAATTATATGATGTTTGAATGACATCAACTGAACGTTCTTTTAATGTTTCTTTAGAAAATTATGTAACAATATTCGCAGAAAAGGAAAGTCTGAACAGAAATGTAATGAATTGTTGGGTTGGGGTTTTAAAGTTGTTGTTTTTTTGTTGGTGATTTTTTTGTTTAGCGACTTTCCAGAACAACCTTTAATCACCGATTATTATGTACGAGAATATGACTGTTTGGAATAGCTCAATAGAAAATAACCATATATCAACTATACAGGTTTATCTTTACAATTGCATTGGTTTTACCACTTGGACTCTTGACTTGTCCGACACTAGTGTTTTAACTTTCACTGAAACGTTCTCTATGGGAACTAAGAATATGTCTCAAATAAATATAAAGGTACTTCCCACCACAAAAGGAATTAGAGGCGTTGGAACCGGAAAGGAGGCTGGGGACTTCGGCCTCTCAATAATTCCCATAAATATGTTCCTTATTCATCATTGAATTATTCACCGGCTAATTCTGATGTTCAGAAACGGGAGCAGCTCCCCTCTCCCCTACCCTCCAATATGAATTCTGAGAATACATACTTTTTTACTTGCCCTAATGCGCCTGTATATGTTTTACATCGTTCTATGATGACGCTCGTCTCTCTAAGACAAGACGATGTTTACAACTCGTAAACTGCGAACATTTACAGTTTATTGAGATTAGGGCCTGATATATGCAGCGCAAGATACTGGCAATCACACGTTTCCATTAACAAAACCAACTGATAAATATTGCATGCAACATTTATTCTCGAGATAAATGGCTCTCGTGGGATTACGTGGCATTATCTGATTTAGTGGACGTTTAGAGCCAGAAATACGCATTGTAGCTGCAGTACACAATGTGTATATGTTCAGTATTACACAGTTAGTAAACATGCACTGTGTAATATCGCAAGCGTTATTATATGCTCAGTATTACATAGTAAATATGCACTGTGTAATATCGCAATAGTTATTATATGTTCAGTATTACATAGTAAACATGCACTGTGTAATGTCGCAATAGTTATTATATGCTCAGTATTACATAGTAAACATGCACTGTGTAATGTCGCAATAGTTATTATATGCTCAGTATTACAGTCATAGTAAACATGCATTGGGTAAAGCAATAAGAGTGGCATTTCCATTAAATGGGCGTGGTATAATGTCATTGTATAATGGATTAAATGAAGCATCCTTGATGCTTCTTGCCCATAGACTACATCGTGTTAATATTCTTTTTTTTTTTGGTATCAGTAATTATAATTTGTATAATATTCTTTGTTCTTTATTCCACTCAATAAACATACATTGTATAGATTGTTCTGTTCACTATTGCAGACAATAACTATACATGTACATTATATAACATTTTCTATTCACTTTTGCAGAAAATAAACATGCAAATATATAACATTTTCTGTTCACTTTAAAATCTTCTTTTTACTATTGCTTACAATAAACATACATTGTACATGTATAACATTGTCTCTCCACTACTGCAGACAATAAACATACATTGTTTAACATTTTGTTTACTACTAACTACAGCCAATAAACATTATATAACATTTTCTGTTCACTATTGCAGTAAATAAGCATAAATTTTATACATTTTCTGTTCACTATTGCAGTAAATAAGCATAAATTGTATATAACATTTTCTGTTCACTATAAAATGTTCTATTCACTATTGCAGACTATAAACATACATTGAATTAACATATGTTCATTGTTGTAGACCCAAGAAACACATATTGCATTAATATTACCTGTTCATTGGTGTATACCAATAAATATATATTATGCTACTATTCTCCTCGTCATTTTGAGAACGATAATATTATCACAGATGAAATGTAGGCAAGAGACATATGCACGGATCATACTGAAGATAGAAATAAATTAATAATTCTCAATCTTTAAATATACGGATGTTTTAAACACATAAATGTTTTATTCAGAGGATATAAAATGACTAATATTTAACACTACTTAAATAATAAATTGGTTCATAGAATATGAAATGACATTTTACATTTAACACAACTACAATCATGTAAATACACTGGTGCTTACAATATGAAGAAATATTTATATTTAATAGTACGTAAAACACTCTGGTTCTTAGAATATAAAGTAACTTTCATTTTAAACACTACTTAATTACATAAATAATTGGTGTTTAGAATATGAAGTAACATTTATATTTTTACACTACTTAAAATTCTTTATGATAACGCATTGGTTCTTAGACTGAAATAACTTCTGTGTTTAATACTTCACTACTCAACTACACATATTGGTTCTTAAAAATGCTTAGAATACATACATTCCGCAGAACTTAACGCATAAACACATTGGTTTGTGTGGTTCGAAGTGATTATAATACTTAACGCAACTTAGACAAGTTTCTTTTATGTTTAATGACACCATTAGCGCATATTCGTCATATTAGCGTTTTAATCAGCTGTTGAATGTAAAATATTTGGTAATTCTGAAGTATAGTTTTCAGAGAAAACCCGCTACATTTTCCCATAAAACACAACTTAGAATACAAAAACACATTCAACAGTACTTGAGGTTACAGTACACTAACACACTGGTTTTGATGATACATTATTTTAACATTTAACTACTTAAATAATACACAAACATATTGGCTGACATGAACACTACTTAAATACACTTACAGAAACACATTGGTTCTAAGGATACGAAGTAAAAACATAAATTATTCAGTATATGCCGAGGTTGGTTTTTCTTTGACCGTTAATAAAATTGATTTTGTCTTTTATTCAACGGATGGATACCAAAGAGAAGATTAGCTTCTATTAATGGACGGCTTAACACTTTATTGATTTTTACAATCTGTCTTTCACGATTCTGTGCTGGGTCACTGCTCGCTGAACCCAGGATTAACCACAATGACAAAATCTATCCAATCAAAACCGAGAAATGTTGCAAAATGTCCTCAAAGTAACCTGCTTAAATATTTCTAGTCATTAATCTTAGTAAATAATATTCACTAAAGAAATGGGCATACCTGAACATGTTTCTAAAATTCAAAACACAAAGTGGAAAATCTTCAAAATACTGAATCCGTTGTTATTATATATGTATCAGGAGCAAGTGTAATCTTTCTTGAAACCTTTACATATAACTGATTGTATGATTGTTTAACGTCACCCGGAACAAAAAACATATCAACTATTCATTCCTTACATGTATCTTCCAAACTTATCCCAATACCAGAACTAGCACACATGATATTCAAGTGAAGACATTTACTGATGAAGGAGTTCAGGTACTTTAGTGTTGCCTAGTTATTGGCTTTTATATGTTAATAACCTAAAACTAGTAGATATCAATATGCATTGGCATCAATATGCTTTATTATTGTGACATAATGTTATTCCGGTATTGTCATAATGAATATTACTATGTCATTATTTATATATGTGTTTATTATTTAATATATCGGGTGTCCGTCTGGTTAACACCATACCAGAGCAACTTGATGTATGGTCCAGTTTTTCATCTTGATAGTTTCTTATGATCAACAGAAAATTTCAAAACATAACAAACACATTGGAATCCGTAACAGGTAAATGCAATTTATTAACATCGACGTCCATTTTGTGAGCACCACAGAAGTTTAGTATCAGCTCTGTCTGTTTTGTAATCATCTCTGCTGGATTTATTATAATAAATAGTTTAAATACTAACAATCACGAACAGATTCATAATGATAAGTTCAAATCAGATTAGCGTTTGTAAGGTCACACTGTTATGTTCTTCCGATTACTGATTTTGAAGTAAGATTTGCATGTCACTGCACAGATTAAAAATAAAATTAAAATGTATTAGGTCTTGCTAGGACTTGAATAAAATCATTGAGTGGTTATTTCTTCCAGGCCTCACCTGCATACGGCAAGGTTGATTGGCTTCGAGGTGACGTTTTAAAATCAAACAGTATATGATAAAATATATAAATTTCTAAGGCTAAATTTTTCACTGTTTTAAAATACCATTATTGTTAAGGTGATCGGTGGGAAATGTTAAATAAAAACAGAACAAAAACTAATTTTATTTTTATTTCACGTTTTAAAAAATGGACGTTGGCGTATTCGTAATCCTAAAACTAAAAAGTGGTCTTACATCAAATAAGACTGTATATTGACGTCATACCGTTACATATAACAAACAAAGAATTGTTTGCGTTTCTCTAAGGTTGTGATTAGAACCTCACATGGCTGACTTCGTCAATCTCCAGTTTCACTTCTCTTGGTAACCTAGCCTATGTTTTCGTCTGCAATGCTAGCACGTGAGACAAATAGAAAAACAAACGGCAGGTCGTCAATGGCGAATATTTGTTGTGATGGCGTCATAGCGAGTACATCAAGCAGAAACATGTTATCTTACACATAATGTGTGCAGGCATAATAGTCTCACTTCACCGTTGTAATATACCTCAACAGCATCGACATAAAACCTTTAAAAATAACTGTAAAATTCTCAGAAATATTCAGGTGCTTCAATTACATTATTCCACCTTTCAAAGTTACACCATTTTGAACCTGTGGCATTTTCAAAATTCAGAACTCTTTGTCACAGCTATCTATAAATAAAGACAACGCCATACCTGTAACTGCTTCTGCATGGTATACGATGTTATACTTGTTTGTTTTATCATTTAACCATGTGAACGTGTGTATGTATTTTTAAAGTATCTTACCATAACAAAATATTATGTTTCTATATTGTTTGTAAGATTGGGTGTAATTCTCTGTTCTGTTGGTTAACACATAAAATGCATTCACTTCATTTAATGTAACAGTTTGTGTAACCGGATGTTTTTTCAAGAACGCACTTCTTGATTGTCTCCTCTGATTGATCTTCATCTATATAAAAGCCAGGTAGTTAAGTTCAACAACTAACGTGTCTGTGCTTTACTGCCTCTCTTGATGTTTTATTCAGGCGGTTCGTCTCTCCACTCTCAGGTGACGAATGTAAGATGGAAGTTGTGTCATTGTAATCCAGCCTCACCTCTGTCTGGTGCAGTGCCGTGTCTGTCAGGTTCGCAATCATTGATTTTCTATTATGTTTGTCATTAATTACTAAGCAAAGCGTGGAAAAGCTGTTTCGCATATACTCTCAAGTCGATGTCTTTTCTTAGACTGCTTTGTTTTCGTTAATGATTTTTTACCTGAAGAATAAGAAGATTATTCGCTAACATATATATCACCTCCTGGTATTAAAACAAACATCAGTAATTCCATTAGCAAAATGGTCTTGTTTCGCTGTCTTTGTCAACAGAGAGTTATTTGTAGTCTTAAGATGTGCCAAGATTATCCCGTTTTCCACTTAGATGAGACAGATTTATGCCTATCCTCTGATACTTGCTGACAAGATATCGAGAAATTCTGATTTTTAAGAAATGTAATGTTTTTAATGGCGTTGTCTCTTGTTGAATGGCTCTAATACTGTGATTTATTAAAATAAGCAAATATCAAGAATACCACGATCAGTCGTAAACAAGAAGAAATACTGTTCGACAAAAGAAATGTCAAATTTAAATCCATTTGTTTGATAACATATGAATGTCTCAACACGTATGAATGTTGAATTTGCTTACATATTTCTTTATTATTTTAATGTATGCATGTTGTTTGTCTTCTCTTTTAAGTGATATGGTACTGATAGGTTTGTATGAGAAATTTTTTAATCCGTCTTGAATATATATTTCATATACTGAATGTGATGTGATAATAAATCGTTCTATGAGTTTTATTAATAATACTGGGTACTTTTGTAGTACAAGTATTACAAAGGGGATATTTTATAAAGTTTTCAAATATAACTACAAACATAAATGAAAATGGTCTACTGCTCATATATCCGTTATGGACGGCTCTCTTCTCTCTCTCTCTCTCTCTCTCTCTCTCTCTCTCTCTCTCTCTCTCTCTCTCTCTCTCTCTCTCTCTCTCT